>CM065741.1:1381666-1404166 GCA_033310375.1 Conus canariensis
ATAAGCAGGGCACTGCAGGACAAAATGAACTTCATCTTCGACTGATTCTTTACAAAGGGGGCAGAGCAATTCATTGTAACTTGTATTTTTGTAGCGATTAGCATGTACCTTAATATCAGAGATTCCAAATCTAAATCTAGTGAAAGTAAATCGTAAGTGCATTTTCGTATTAAACAAAAGGTAATTCTTAACTAAATGTGAGGAACTGTGAACTCTGTACACATCAAATCTGTTACTTGATTGAATGTGACTTTCCCACGCTTGCCATCTACTGTCGATCAATCTTTGTCGAGTTGTTTGTATAAACTTACGTTCTTCTCCTACTCCTTGGTATATCCATGCATATCCTAATCCCAGCTGTGTGTGTGAGAGAGAGAGAGAGAGAGAGAGAGTGTGTGTGTGTGTGTGTGTGCGCGTGCGTGTATGTGCATCTGTTCGTGTATATCCTGTCCCCCCCCCCCCCCCCCCCTCCTCAAACTGTGGTATGATTTCCAACTACAAATAAGACACATTGCATGATACAACACCTCCTTTTAGTGGGCAAAAAATATAGTAAATGAAAAGTTTCACACATGAAATACAATACTAAAACTCTCAACCTGTCAAAGTCACACCAACCACAGAGAATAAACTGTTTACAGAAGCAGCGTATCCAATGTAGGGTAAAAAGGAGAAACAGGAGGTGGTGGGATGAGGATGTTGGGGTGGGATACATACAGGAGCCAGGTAGATGGGAGAAGGGGTGGGATGAGGATGTTGGGGTGGGATACATAAAGGAGCCAGGTAGATGGGAGAAGGGGTGGGATGAGGATGTTGGGGCAGGATACATAAAGGAGCCAGGTAGATGGGAGAAGGGGTGGGATACATAAAGGAGCCAGGTAGATGGGAGAAGGGGTGGGATACATAAAGGAGCCAGGTAGATGGGAGAAGGGGATGGGAGCCAACACGACGCCCTGATAAGCAAGGTCACGAAGGGGTGGGCTACATCCCGGGCGCCCGGTACCATGCAGCAGGGTATGGAAGCGGCTGGTTGGGGTGGGATCCCAAAACAGGAGCCCGGACGACTGGCGCCGGGGAGGGCATGAGCAGTATATTGGGGTGGGCTAATCCCTAACGGCGCCCGATATAGCAGGTCGCAGGGGTGGGCTAGAGGAATGTTATGGGGCCTGGCACCCTACAAGGCGCCCCGGAAGCTGGCGCCGGGGAGGGATGAGGAATTAAGGGGCTAGGGAAACCTAACCGGCGGCCGGTCGCTGGAGCGCAAGGGGAGGGCTATGACGGAAGATTGGGGTGGGATCCCAACCAGCGCCCGGTACGACAGGGCGCCGGGGATAGGGCTGAGGCATTAGGGGCCGGCAACATCCAGGCGCCAGGACGCAAGGAGACGTGATGGGCTCCATCACGGCGCCGGTCGCTGGCAGCAGGGTGGGCAGCAGCGGTTGGGGAGGGGCTCCCTCACGGCGCCCCGGTCGCAGGAGCCGGGGATGGCTGACGGCTGTTTTGGGGCCGTAACAACAAGGCGCTCCCGGTCCTGGCCTACGGGGTTGGGAAACAATACCGGAGCCGGAGGTCCAGGGCGCCCGGGTGGAGGGCTCCATCACCGCGCCAGGACTCACTAGGCGACGGGGTGGGAAGAGGCTGTTGGGGAGGGCATAACCACCCGGCAGCCCGGTCGAAGGGCGCACAGGGATGGGAAGCTGCTGTTTGGGGCCGGCACCCATCACGGCGCCCGGATCGCTGGCGCCGGGGGTAGGGCAGAGGCCTGATGGGAAGTGCTCCCACCACAGGCGCCAGGTCGCAGTGACGGGCCCCCCGTGGGTGTAAAATATGGCTGCGGCAGTAGGGAGGGAACCCTCCCGGCGCCCGGTCTTAATAGGGCGCCGTGGATGGCATCGGCAGAAGTGTGTGGGTATCCAACACGGGCGCCCGGTACTAAGGGCAGACCGGGGAGGGCATCCCTACCGGCGCACGGTACGCAGTGGAGCCGGTGATGGGCACACCACCCGGCTCCCGGACGCAGGGCCGACGGGGAGGGCTCCCACCCGGCGCCCCGGACGCTGGGCGCCGAGGGGTGGGCTCGGCAGATAGGGGTGGGCTCCAACCCGGCGCCAGGAAGCAGGGCGCCCGGTGATGGGATCTCCATCTACGGGCCCGGACGCTGGCAGCCGGGAGTGGCGGCACCCATCCCCGGCGCCCGTAACGAATGGCACGCCGGGTAGGCTGCGGTCTGGATGGGCCTGCTCCCTCAACGGAGCCCGGTAGCTGGCGCCGTGGGAGGGCAACCATCACGGCGCCAGGTAGCTGGGAGAAAGGTGTGTGTGGATACCAAAAGGAGCCCGGTCCTATGGGCGCAGGGGCCGGAATAACATACCGGCGCCCGGTAAGCTGGCGGCGACGGGGTGGGCAGCTGGCATGTATGGGGCAGGATCACAACACGGCGCCCGGACGCTGGGGCCGGGGTAGGTCAAGCGGAAGTATAGGGGTGGGAACCATAACAGGAGCCCGGTCGACATGGGCGCAGGGGTGGTGCTCCATCCCGGCGCCAGGACGCTGGGCGCCGGGATAGGGCAGACGATGTATGGGGTGGCACCATCCGGCGCCAGGTCGATAAGGAGCTGGGTGGGCTCCATCAAGGAGCCCGGACGCTGGGAGAAGGGAGGGCTGACGGCTGTTGTGGTGGGAATCCAACCAGGCGCCCGGTCAGCTGGTAGAAAGGGGTGGGATACCCTCTAGGCGCCAGGTACAGGAGAGAAGGGGTGGGCACCATCCCGGCGCACAGGTACCTGGGAAAAGGGGATGGGAATACCCCTCAAGAGAGCGCCCGGTCCAATGAGCGCAGGTGTCCAGCTGCGGCTTGGGGGGGATAGTGTGGGATCCCTAACGGCGCCAGGTCGCAGGGCGACACGGGGTGGGCAGAGATGATTTGGGGCCGGCTCCAACCCGGCGCCCGACGATGGGCCAGCCGGGGAGGGCTGACGGCAGTTGGGGTGGTCATTCCCACACACGGCGCCCGGATAGCAGCCGCCGGGGAGGGCTACCTACAGGCGCCCTGGTACGCTGGCGCCGGAGGTGGGATACCATCCAGGCGCCCGGACACCAGGCCGCCGGGGTGGGCACCCTCCCGGCGCCCAGGACGCTGGGCGCCGGTGGAAACATCCCGGCCCCGGAAGACTAGGGCAGCCCGGGGAGGGCCGCGGCAGTAATGGGGAGGGCTCCCTCAGATCAGGATCCTCAGGGCGCCGGGGTATGGGATGCCGGCTGTATGGGGTGGGCAACCACCCGGCTGCCCGGATCGCTGGGCGGCCGGTGGGTGGGCTATGCGGCTGAAAGGTGCCGGCACCCCCTACCGGCCACGGACGCAGGGCGCCGGGGAGGGCCTGCGTCAGTTATGGGGCCGGCACCATACCGGCGCCAGGTAAGCAGGTCGCCGGGGATGGGCATCCCACCACGGCCCCGGTCGCCGGGCGACGGGGTGGGCATGCGGCGTTAGGGTAGGCAACCCAAACGGCGCCCGGTACTGGGCGCACTGGGAGGCAGCGGCAGTTGGTGTGGGAATCCAATACCGCAGCCAGAAGCTGGGCGCAGGGAGGGCTGCACGGCAGTATGGGGTGGCGGCACCCACCCGGCCCCGGGGTGAGGGGGACCGCAAGGGCGCCGGGGATGGCTGGCGGCAGTTGGGCAGGCACCCAATCACGGAGCCCGGAACGCAGGGCAGCCGGGGAGGGGACATGCGTGGCTGTTGGGGAGGGCACCCTCCGCGCATCGGTCGATGGGCGCACGGGAGGGCTGACGGCTGTTAGGGGCCGGATCCATACATGGCGCCAGGTCGCAGGGCAGCCGGGGTATGGGCTCCCACCCGGCGCCAGGTCTCTGGGCGACGGATGGGAATCCATACCCGGCGCCCGGACCATGGGACGACGGGGAGGAACTCCCTCCCGGACGCCAGGAACGCTGGGCGCCGTGGGAGGGCATCCCTCCCGGCGCCGGTCCAGGGCACCAGGGGAGGGCAGCCGGCCTGTAAGTGGGAGGGATCGAGGGCAATAAAAGTAGCCAGTACGCTGGGAGCAGGGGTAGGATGCGGCTGATGGGGCAGCAACATCCGCGCCATTTAGATGGGAGCAAGGGGTGGGATAGAGATGTTGGGGTGGGTTCCCATCACGGCGCCTTAGAATCGCAGGGGTGGCCCCTCAACGGCGTCCAGGTAGCATGGGCAGACGGGGTGGCTGCGGCATGTTGGGGAGGGCTACACCTACCGAGGAGCCCGGTACTGGCGACGGGGAGTGGGCACACTACCGGCGCCATGACCTGGCGCCGGGTGGGCTGAGGAGCTGTAATGGGAGGGCTCCCTCCCGGCGCCCGGTCCAGGGCGCCCCGGGAGGCACCATCACGGCGCCCGGACGCAGGCCGCCCGGGGAGGGACTGCGGAGCAGTTGGGGTAGGGATCCCACAAGCGGCCAGTGAAGATAGGGAGCCGGGGTATAGGCATGCGGGGAATAGGGGCCACAACATTCGTCATACACATACATATCTAAGAGAAATCACCTAACTGTCTAGAACATCAAAAAATTACATGAAAAAGCAAAAGAAGGAAAAAAACTGCCCTTGCTCATAGTGAGAAGGGTTATTCTCCACTGATATTTAAACAAAACGACCATTTCCAGGAGAGATGACCAAGAGAGAGACAGACAGACAGACAGACAGCGACAAAGAGCAAGCGGAAAAGGGTAAATAGGTTCATAATTTACATATCTGACAGATGTAGTCAAAGGTAATCAGAAAAGGGTAAATAGATTCATAATTTACATATCTGATAGATGTATTCAAAGGTAATCGTAGACTGTTTTGCATGACATAGTCTAAATAACATATTTATAGCTGGAAAAAGACACAAACTAATGGCAAAGTTTCCAATATAGAATGCAACAGATCACCTTAAAATTAGAAACCTACTTAGAAAGAAAAAAAAACTTTGGACACTTCTTGAAAACCTTTTAGAAAAACCACCACAAAATCTGATGAAGTCAGTGTGTGTGTGTGTGTGTGTGTGTGTGTGTGTGTGTGTGTGTGTGTGTGTTGTGTGTGTGTGAGAGAGAGAGAGAGAGAGAGAGAGAGAGAGAGCGAGCGTGTGTGTGTGTGTGTGTGTGTGTGTGTGTGTGTTTGGGCATGCGCACGTGTGTGCATGTGTGTGTGTGTGTATCTGTTCATGTATCAACACATCTATCTTGTCCTCTCTCCCTCCCCCCCCCACCCCCCCCACCCCCCTTTTTTTTTAAACTGTGTTATGATTTCCAACTACAAACAAGACAAGAAAGAGAGAGAGAGAGAGAGAGAGAGAGAGAGGAGAGAGAGAGAGAGAGAGAGAGAGAGAGAGAGAGAGAGAGAGAGAGAGAGAGAGAGAGAGAGAGAGAGAGAGAGAGAGAAGAGAGAGAGAGAGAGATGAAGACAGAGACCGAGAGAGAAAAGAGTGCAGGGAAGGAGAAAAAAAAAAAAAACCCTCCTCTTCCCTGTCACATGCAAAACCTTATACATTCACTTGACCAAATTTCATTTACACTTGTGTGTGTCAGTGTGTGTCAGTGTGTGTGTGTGTGTGTGTGTGTGTGTGTGTGTGTGTGTGTGTGTGTGTGTGTGTGTGGTTCCAACTTCATCACAATCCCAGTCTCATATTGTTGTTCCCAAATGCATTTGTCATACATGATGCTCATACACATCTAAGAGAAATCACCTAACCGTCTAGAACATCAAAAAGTTACATGAAAAAGAGAAAGAAAAAAGCTGCCCTCGCTCAAAGCGAGAAGAACAGGACGACCATTTCCATGAGAGATGACCAAGAGAGACAGACAGACAGACAGACACAGACAGACAGACAGACAGAGACAAAGAGCAACCAGAAAAGGGTAAATAGGTTC
Organism: Conus canariensis; assembly: GCA_033310375.1. NCBI lineage: Eukaryota > Metazoa > Mollusca > Gastropoda > Neogastropoda > Conidae > Conus > Conus canariensis. The sequence continues at coordinate 1,387,576 of CM065741.1, forward strand.
ATAATTTACATATGACAGATGTAATCAAAGGTAATCTTAGACTGTTTTGCATGACTTAGTCTAAATAACATATTTACACCTGAAAAAAGACACAAACCAATGACGAAGTTTCCAATATGGAATGCAACAGATTACCTTAAATTAAAATCAGAAACATATTTAGAAAACAAACAAACAAACAAACAAAAACCCAACAACTTTGTTCTGGACACTTCTTGAAAACCTTTCAAGAAAAACCACCACAAAATCTGATCAAATCAGTGTGTGTGTGTGTGTGTGTGTGTGTGTGTGTGTGTGTGTGTGTGTGTGTGTGTGTGTGTGTGTGTGTGTGTGTGAGTGTCCGAGCTCGTTGTGTTCTTAAACTGTGTAGAAGCTGCACTAGTCAGTATCATGTCAAATATAGACACATACCTACTGCTGCAAACACCCAGTCAACAGTATCATGTCAAAATTAGACACATACTATCTGCTGCAACACCCATGCACACAGTATCATGTAAATATAGACACATACCTATCTGCTGGCAAACACCCAGTGCACACAGTATCATGTCAAAATATAGACACATACCTATCTGCTGGCAAACACCCAGTGCACACAGTATCATGTCAAAATATAGACACATACCTATCTGCTGGCAAACACCCAGTGCACACAGTATCATGTCAAAATATAGACACATACCTATCTGCTGCAAACACCCATGCAACAGTATCATGTCAAAATATAGACACATACCTATCTGCTGGCAAACACCCAGTGCACACAGTATCATGTCAAAATATAGACACATACCTATCTGCTGCAAAACACCCAGTGCACACAGTATCATGTCAAAATATAGACACATACCTATCTGCTGGCAAACACCCAGTGCACACAGTATCATGTCAAAATATAGACACATACCTATCTGCTGGACAAACACCCAGTGCACACAGTATCATGTCAAAATATAGACACATACCTATCTGCTGGCAAACACCCAGTGCACACAGTATCATGTCAAAATATAGACACATACCTATCTGCTGGCAAACACCCAGTGCACACAAGTCACTGATGGAAAATACATCAATAAACAGATGAGTTAACAGATTTAAACCAACCACAGACTAGAGGAATCAAAAAGGAATCATTCTAGTGTCCCCAGCCAACTTGAAGTGTAAAGACATTCTTCTAAGAGTCACCTTAAAGGATATACAGTGGTTGATCCCCCCCCCCCCCCCCCCCAATGCATCATTTATATTATAAAGAAATGTACTGACACAAACTAAGGTGCCCACAGGTATATCAAAATACCTACAAATACTCTATGCTGACAATGCGTGCCTAAGTGTGTGCCTGTTTATGTGCACGTGCAATGGTGTGTATGTGTGTCTGCGTGCGCGTGAGTATTTGTAGACAAGCGCAGAAGAGAGAGAGAGAGAGAGAGAGAGGGGGGGGGGGGGGAGGGGGGGGGGAGGAGGTGAGAGAGAGAGAGAGAGAGGATGTGTCTTTTTGTCCATCTGTATGTTACAGGCTTTATGGATTTTTTAGGGATTCATTTTTGATTGTATCTGTTGATTAAGATCAGTACCTACAGTCAGTGGCATGGTGACACCATTCTTCAGCTTAGCGATTAAGATCAGTACCTACAGTCAGTGGCATAGGTGACACCATTCTTCAGCTTAGCGATTAAGATCAGTACCTACAGTCAGTGCATGGTGACACCATTCTTCAGCTTAGCGATAAGTTTTCTGTCGGCTGACCAGGCTGACAGTGTTGCAGAAAGGTTGGCTGCTTGCTTTAAAAGTTTATAGTTCACCATGGTCAAGTCCTCACTGACTGATATGCCAGTTTGTTTAAGTTTCTTTCTATTCAGTATAACTTCAGACTTTTTTTTGCCTTTTTTCTTGTGCGGTCCCTCTTCCCCCCTCCCATCCCACTCTCCACACCACTGTCCCCTCTTTTTTTTTTTTTCTTTTTCTCTCCTATTCAACAAATCCTGCACTGTTTGTTTTGAAATGCAGACTGCTGTTCAACTTACACACACACATGCACTGACTTGGGCTGTCTTCACCACAGAATAATTTTCATGTTAACTTTGCTACAGAATCTTTTTTTTCTTTTACTTTATTGATACCAATACACTTGTCACAAATGTCCATGTGGGAAAAAAATGATAATCTTTTTGCCTCCTGTCACAAAAATCATATCTTAAAGGAGGTGGGTTTGGAACAAACAAAAAAAAATCATATCTGATATAAGGATATTTCCTGGCAAAATTTGGCAGCTGTCCATCCCAAATAAAAAAATGATTTTTATGACATTTTTAGTTGTGCCTGGACTGCCAGAAGGGAGACAACTATCAGTGCAGTGGCTAAAATCCCTGTGCTCCCATTAACCCTGCACAAACTGCTTGTAACATCAGTACCAGCAGGTGACTGTGCATACAGATGGACAGACTCTTTGCACAAACTGCTTGTAACATCAGTACCAGCAGGTGACTGTGCATACAGATGGACAGACTCTTTGCACAAACTGCTTGTAACATCAGTACCAGCAGGTGACTGTGCATACAGATGGACAGACTCTTTGCACAAACTGCTTGTAACATCAGTACCAGCAGGTGACTGTGCATACAGATGGACAGACTCTTTGCACAAACTGCTTGTAACATCAGTACCAGCAGGTGACTGTGCATACAGATGGACAGACTCTTTGCACAAACTGCTTGTAACATCAGTACCAGCAGGTGACTGTGCATACAGATGGACAGACTCTTTGCACAAACTGCTTGTAACATCAGTACCAGCAGGTGACTGTGCATACAGATGGACAGACTCTTTTGTCACACCACCTTTCTTTCACTTGGGGTGATCCTAAGGATTTCCAAAGTTTGGAACTGACTTATCATCACAAAAAAGTGAGTTTTCAGGGGATACTTCACATTAAAGTTGAAAACAATGTCAGCAAAATTCAAGTGCAGGATGTCTTTCAATGCTAGCAACTGCAGACTAATGCTGTCACAGAGTTTCAAGTGCTTCAGAGGCTAATGCACCAAGTAATGCAGGCTTCAGATGGGCTGTTAATGCTATCACAGAGTTAATAGCAGGTGCTTTCAGATGGGCTGTTAATGCTACCACAGAGTTAAAGCAGGTGCTTTCAAAGGACTCACAGACTCAGCCTAAGTGTGAGGGAGGGGGGGGGGGCATGTTTTGTTTTACATTGTGATGCTTTGTTTCCCTTTTCACCATTACTCTGATTTACTCTGCTTTGTTTATTTCCTTTTAAATGATGGTTTGTTCTATTACAAATATGTGCTGCTTTTTCCGTTTTTTTCCTTTTTCTTAGACAATTTGGTATTTTATCTGCAAATACTTCTCCATCATGTACACTAAACACACTAGGCCTATTGTATTGTGTGTGTGTGTGTGTGTGTGTATGAGTGTGTGTGTGTGTGTGTGTGTGTGTGTGTGTGTGTGTGTGTGGTGTGGTTGCGCGCGCGCGCGCGTGTGTGTGTTCCTTTTCTCCATTCATTCTATTCCCTCGTCTTCCTCTCCTACAAGCACACACCACACCTGTCTCTCATTCACACCAACACACACCCACACACTGTTCTCTCATGATCACAACTCCTCCAACACACACACCCACACACTGTTCTCTCATGATCACAACTCCTCCAACACACACCCACACACTGTTCTCTCATGATCACAATCTCCAACACACACACACACACTGTTCTCTCATGATCACAACTCCTCCAACACACCCACACACTGTTCTCTCATGATCACAACTCCTCCAACACACCCACACACTGTCTCTCATGATCACAACTCCCAACACACCACACACTGTTCTCTCATGATCACAACTCCTCCAACACACACACACACACTGTTCTCTCATGATCACAACTCCTCCAACACACCCACACACTGTTCTCTCATGATCACAACTCCTCCAACACACACACACACTGTTCTCTCATGATCACAACTCCTCCAACACACACACACACACTGTTCTCTCATGATCACAACTCCTCCAACACACACACACTGTTCTCTCATGATCACAACTCCTCCAACACACACACACACACACACACACACACACACACACACACACACACACACACACACCGTTCTCTCATGATCACAACTCCTCCAACACACACACACACACACACACACACACACACACACACACACACACAACACCGTTCTCTCATGATCACAACTCCTCCAACACACACACACACACACACACACACACTCTCTCTCTCTCTCTCTTCCCCTCTTACTATCTTGCAAAACTATAATATCTTTTGGACTCCTTAGCAACCCAGCAGAGGTGGGTAAAAACAACAGTAAGTTGTGGGGATAAGGTGGAATGGTGTGGGGTGCATGGGTGGAAGGGGAGCGGGGCATTCTGTTTAACATGTTGTTCTATTACATGGTTTCAAAACAACATGTAGCATGTCTCTAAAACTGTCAATTAATGTATGATTTTCTGCTGAGCAGAAGATCAAAAAGCTGCAAAGAAATCTTCATTCAAGTTACGTGCAGGCGTGCGTGCGTACATGCGTGCGTGCGTGTGTGTGTGTGTGCGTGCGTGTGTATCTGAGTGTGTGTGTGTGTGTGTGTGTGGGGGGGGAGGCGGTGTGTGCTGCCGTTGTGGTTCTGGTGGTGGCAGAGGTAAGTGTGTGTGTGTGTGTGTGTGTGTGTGTGTGTTTGGGGTATGTGTATATGTGTGAGTGCGTGCGTGCGTGTGCGTGTGTGTGTGCGACAGTGAGTGTGTGTGAATTTATATGTGCATGTGGTTGAGTATATGTGTGGTACTGACGGTGCATTTCCATCTCTCCCCCCACCCCCGCCCCCATCCTCTCACATGCAACTGCACCCTCCCTCCCACTTCTCACCCAGTCCCTCTCCTCCCTTCCCCCCTCCCACTGCACCCTCCACCCCACTGCCCCCCCCCCCCCCCCCTTTTTTTTTATCTGCTTTTTCTCTCCTATGAACAACTCCTGCACTCTTTTTGACTGTTTTGAAATGCAAATTGATCTTCAACAGAGGCACACATATGCACTGACTTAAGCTGCACACAGCAAAGAATGATTTTCACATTAACATTGATACAGGACTAAATGTGTACTTCATTTACTCTAATTCACTAATCATAAATTGTCCCTTGTGGGTAAAAAAAAAATGATGATTTTTTCCTTTTTGCCTCCTGTCACAAAAATCCTGTCTTAGAGGAGGTGAGTTTGGAAAAAAAAAAAAAGAAGAAAAAATCACCCCTGAAATAAAGGTAACCTTTATCATAACAAGAGAAATGAACAAATATGAGAGTAGCTCCCAGCAGAATTTGGCAGCTGTCCATCCTATAGGAATACTGATTTGTAAGAAAAAGTTTTGAGTTGTGTCGGATTGCCAGTTCTAAGGGAGACAACTAACTATCAGTGCAGTGGCTTCAGTCTGTACTCCCATTAACTCTGCACACACTGCTTGTACTATCAGTCTGAGCAGGTAACTGCCATGTACATATGGAGACACTCTTTTTCCCCATCTTTTTTCTATTACTTACGGGTGAGCCTAAGAATCTGCAGTGTTTCAAACTGACTATTCACCAGGAAAAAAAGTGTTTTAGGGGGTGCTTCAAATTAAAATTGAAAAAAAAAAAAAAAAAATTACAGCACATTGAATACACCATTCCTTCTCCACATTGAATACACTCTTCCCCACTGATAACTCTCCCACTGAATACACTCTTCCCCACATTGAATACACTCTTCCCCACATTGAATACACTCTTCCCCACATTGAATACACTCTTCCCCACATTGAATACACTCTTCCACCACATTGAATACAACTTCCCAATTGAAATCACTCTTCACACATTGATTACACATGCTTCACCCAGTGTACATTCACATGAAAGGTTGTGGCAAGTGCTTCAGCAAGTCATGTCAGTTTCAATGAAAGGTTGTTGGCAAGTGCTTCAGCAGCCAGTGTCATTTCAATGAAAGGTTGTTGGCAAGTGCTTCAGCAGCAGTGTCATTTCAATGAAAGGTTGTTGGCAAGTGCTTCAGCAGTCAGTGTCTTTTCAATGAAAGGTTGTTGGCAAGTGCTTCAGCAGTCAGTGTCATTTCAATGAAAGGTTGTTGGCAAGTGCTTCAGCAGCCAGTGTCATTTCAATGAAAGGTTGTTGGCAAGTGCTTCAGCAGTCAGTGTCATTTCAATGAAAGGTTGTTGGCAAGTGCTTCAGCAGTCAGTGTCATTTCAATGAAAGGTTGTTGGCAAGTGCTTCAGCAGCCAGTGTCATTTCAATGAAAGGTTGTTGGCAAGTGCTTCAGCAGTCAGTGTCATTTCAATGAAAGGTTGTTGGCAAGTGCTTCAGCAGCCAGTGTCATTTCAATGAAAGGTTGTTGGCAAGTGCTTCAGCAGTCAGTGTCATTTCAATGAAAGGTTTGGCAAGTGCTTCAGCAGTCAGTGTCATTTCAATGAAGGTGTTGGCAAGTGCTTCAGCAGCCAGTGTCATTTCAATGAAAGGTTGTTGGCAAGTGCTTCAGCAGTCAGTGTCATTTCAATGAAAGGTTGTTGGCAAGTGCTTCAGCAGTCAGTGTCATTTCAATGAAAGGTTGTTGGCAAGTGCTTCAGCAGTCAGTGTCATTTCAATGAAAGGTTGTTGGCAAGTGCTTCAGCAGTCCAGTGTCATTTCAATGAAAGGTTGTTGGCAAGTGCTTCAGCAGTCAGTGTCATTTCAATGAAAGGTTGTTGGCAAGTGCTTCAGCAGTCCAGTGTCATTTCAATGAAAGGTTGTTGGCAAGTGCTTCAGCAGTCAGTGTCATTTCAATGAAAGGTTGTTGGCAAGTGCTTCAGCAGTCAGTGTCATTTCAATGAAAGGTTGTTGGCAAGTGCTTCAGCAGCCAGTGTCATTTCAATGAAAGGTTGTTGGCAAGTGCTTCAGCAGCCAGTGTCATTTCAATGAAAGGTTGTTGGCAAGTGCTTCAGCAGTCAGTGTCATTTCAATGAAAGGTTGTTGGCAAGTGCTTCAGCAGTCAGTGTCATTTCAATGAAAGGTTGTTGGCAAGTGCTTCAGCAGCCAGTGTCATTTCAATGAAAGGTTGTTGGCAAGTGCTTCAGCAGTCAGTGTCATTTCAATGAAAGGTTGTTGGCAAGTGCTTCAGCAGTCAGTGTCATTTCAATGAAAGGTTGTTGGCAAGTGCTTCAGCAGCCAGTGTCATTTCAATGAAAGGTTGTTGGCAAGTGCTTCAGCAGTCAGTGTCATTCAATGAAAGGTTGTTGGCAAGTGCTTCAGCAGTCAGTGTCATTTCAATGAAAGGTTGTTGGCAAGTGCTTCAGCAGTCAGTGTCATTTCAATGAAAGGTTGTTGGCAAGTGCTTCAGCAGTCAGTGTCATTTCAATGAAAGGTTGTTGGCAAGTGCTTCAGCAGCCAGTGTCATTTCAATGAAAGGTTGTTGGCAAGTGCTTCAGCAGTCAGTGTCATTTCAATGAAAGGTTGTTGGCAAGTGCTTCAGCAGTCAGTGTCATTTCAATGCAGGCACAAATGGCACATGGGCTGTCACAGGCTATCACACAGCTAATACCAGGTGCTTTCCAAGGATTCACAGACCAACCTAAGAGTGTGGGTACCATGTAAACTCTTCATGTTAAGTTTGGTATTGACTGAAATTTTTCATGTGGGCATCACTTCTTCAATAGGGTCAGCGGAAGGTTGTGCACTACATAAATTCTGAAATCTTTCAAATCTCATTTTCAAACTAGCCTTAGGCCCTCCCTGTTATCAGTTTTGAACAGAACCCCCTAAATAATGGGGCTAGATGGAGTGATGGGACCTTGTTAGAATTCTTCGTGTGCGTGTGAGCGTGTGTGTGTGTGTGTGGTACTGACAGTGCATTTCCCTATGTCTATCCCCCCACCCCTCTCATATCCCACTGCACCCTTCCACCCACTTGGCACCCAGTCCCTGCCCCCCCCCCTTCCCTCCTCTCATTGCACCTCCACCCCAACACACACACACATGCACTGACCTGGGTGTGGGTTTGGAAAAAAATTAACAAACAAACCAAACAAATCACATTTGTAATAAGTGTACCCTTTACCATAACAACAGACATGAATAGTTGAGTAGTTCCTAGCAAAATTTGGCAGCTGTCCATCCTATATGAATATTGAATTTTAGGAACAAGTTTTGAGTTGTGTCTGACCTGCCGGAAGAGAGACAACTACCAGGGCAGTAGCTTGACCGTGCTGCCATTAACTATGAACAAACTGCTTGTAATATCAGTCTGAACAGGTGACGGTGTATACAGAGTGACAGACCCTCTTATTACATCTTTTTTTCCTTTCACTTGGGGGTGATTCCAAGAATTTGCAGTGTTTCAAACTGACTCATCATCATAAAAAACTGACTTTTTAGGGGGTTACTTCAAATTAAAATTTAACAAACAAAAAAAGAAAAGTTGCTTACAACACACTGAACACACTCTTTCCAGCCTGCACTTATCATGACCACACTGTGTTTTTAAAAATGTCAGTAAAACTAAAAGTTGCTGGCAAATGCTTCATCAGCCAGTGTCATTTTAATGCCAGCAAAAATTGCTAATGTACTGTGACATGCTATCACAAAGCTAACAGTAGGTGCTTTCAAAGAACTCACAGACTCAACCTATGTGATGTCACGCCATGTTCCATGTGATTTCAGTGTCCTGTCTCACAACGAGGGGAAGACAGAGGGTATGGAACAGGGGAGAGTGAGAGGATGTTGCAGATAGGGGTGGAGGGGGGGGGGGGGAGTGTGGCTGACAGAGGCCATCCTTTGTGATGGAAAACACAAGCTGAAAACTCCACTGCTGTACCACTATAAATGAAGCCTTTGGTTGTTGTTTTGTTGCAATCTGTACACATTACAATAAGGATATATATATATATATATTATGTTTCTGAACCCAGTAGGACCCTCCAACTTCTTTTTTTTCCTGTACTCCATTACTTACTCCCTTTACCCTATTTTATATATATAATATATATATATATATATATATATAATATATATCACTGGTATTTGAGTAGTGATATTCCATTGTAAGAGCTAGTTAAGAAGGGTTTTGTTTTGTTTAGTTTTGCTTTGTTTTGAATGGAAGAGTTATAGCTGTTCTTTCAATTTGGCATGATATTACTGTGTGGTGATTCTGACTGCTTAATTACACTATGTCCAAAACCTGGTGTTATGCGGGCTAAACAGGATGTCCAATTTTCTGAACCATTGCTCCACGTGCTTTTCTTAACATCTTTTTTTAAAGCCTGCCTTGACACCCCCCCCCCCCCCCCCCCCCATCACTCTATCCCCTTCCTTTCCTCCCTTCGGTCACAACCTTGCCATTCCCTTTTCACACACACACACACACACACACACACACACACACACACACACACACACACACACAACACACACACACACACACACAGCACACACACACGCACAGCACACACACACACGCACACACATACTATCCTCCTTATTGTAATCCAGCTCACTCTATACCACCATCCCCCCGTTCCACCCTCTTTCCTTTCTCCCCCCTCCCCACTCCCTCTGTCTTCACTTTCCCACTCCTCTTTCATAAATTGTCATCCTCATGCTGACTGCATGTCACATGCATAGTCATGTTGCCTTTTTAGCATCATGAAGAAGAGATAGACACATCCAGTAAAAACTGGTTGTGTTTAACTGATATCATTTCAAATGAACCTTTGTACTATATTGTAGATGGAATATGTCAGTCTCATGTTGATAACTTTCCAACTAAACTAGCCAAGGTAAATTTTGTGTGAAGCTAACACACCATTTTTTTAAGTTCGGAAGTGTGCCTTCACCTAAGCAGCCAAAGATATTTATAAAAAAAAAGAAGAAAAAAGGGACCTGTTCGGTTCATGTAACTTAAACTGGGCCTAGATGCTTTTCATTTTTAAGTGTTTGCCGAGTTCCACATGAGCTGATAAATTCAGACATATCTTTTCTTTGCCCCCCAAATTATAAGTGCTGAAATTGGTTATTAGTGGGGTGCAGCAGCCACTGCTACTCAACCTGCTGTCACCTGTCATCACCTGCTGTGACCCTTACCTTGGTGGACACCCGACCCTGTTTTGCACTTGCATACAGTAAGTGCATTACAACTTTTCTTCTTTTGGAGAGGGAGGCAAGGGGTATAAATATGATTAACAAAAAAAAATTGCTTTCTTCTCATAATATCAGATTTTGATATTTTTTGTACAATTTAATTGCATTTTTTTTATTTTTGCTTTCTGGTGGTGGCATTTATTTTTTGATTGAGTAAAAACATAAGTTTGAATACATTCCTGCCAAACTATTCACCCAAAGTGACAGAGGAAGCAAGACACTCACTACAACTGTACAAGAAGACCTGGACGGCCTCCATCAATGGTCCATGGACTGGCTGCTAAAATTCCATCCTGAAAAGTGCTGTGTTATGCAGCTGGGCCACAAGGAAGACTACACATGCTGTGTTATGCAACTGGGCCACAAGGAAGACTACAGGTGCTGTGTTATGCAACTGGGCCACATGGAAGACTACAGGTGCTGTGTTATGCAACTGGGCCACAAGGAAGACTACAGGTGCTGTGTTATGCAACTGGGCCACAAGGAAGACCACACGTACACTATGAAGGAAGCTTGCACAAATGGAGGGGAAGGCAGGAAACAACTGGCACGCACACAAGCAGAAAAAGACCTAGGAGTGGTGACTGACAGGAAACTCTCCTTCAGGAACCATGTTGAACAAGCCACCGCTAAGGAAAACCGAACACTGGGAGTCATAAGGCGCACATTCAATTACCTCTCCAACCGCACATTTATCCAACTGTACAAAACACCACGACCCATGCTGGAATACGGGCACTCTGTCTGGCACCCATCCCAAAAGACACTCCATAAGGACATTGAAGACGTACAACGAAGGGCCACAAAGCTGACAGGGAAGCTCAAAGACAAACCCTACTCTCAACGCCCGAGAATACTGAAACTACCCAGCCTAGAATATCGCAGACAAAGAGGTGACATGATTGACACCTACAAGTACCTTACTGGGCTCTACACCACCTCTAGGCCGCAACTTGAACTCCACAGTGGGCGAGAAACCAGAGGGAACAGTCTAAAACTGGCAAAACACTGCTCCAGACTGCAACTACGAAGCTCCTACTTCTCCCAGAGGATAGTGTCTTTGTGGAACAGCCTACCTGAGACAGTCACTGAGGCACACAATCTCAGCACGTTTAAGAGTAGACCTGACGCCCACTGGGCCAACCACCATATCCTGTATGATCCAGAATGCAGTCAGTGAGCAACATATAACCAGTGGAAACATAGACATTAACCAACTACTGAACTAGCCACACATGCTGCACAGTGCCAGAAGTTTCTTTCGAACTCGAAGGAAAGTGAATAGGCTTAAACGGCCTTCAACACTAAATTTTAAGTTTCAAACATGTTTAGAGTACAAGCCTGAACAACACAATGACCACCCCAGTCCAGTTATCCACACTTCCTCAGCCCATTACCCCAGACAGCAATTGGTACTCGGCAGAGCAAAAACAAACACGAGCGAGGACGTGTCGGGTTAAAGTTTTCCCGAGTTTGTATGAAAATCGAAAAATAAAGGGAAAATTGGACGTGGCACATCCTCACACATTTGAGGATAACACGAAACCTCCTCTCTTTCTGTCATGTGCTAGAATGACCAACAAACAATCGCAGTCCTCAGCGTAACAAAAAGAGGGGGATGTGATTCCTACATCCAGTTGCTGAAAAAAAAAAAAAAAAAAAAAAAGCCAGACGCTTATGCCACTGAACACGGATTTAACTTAAGAAAGAGTCAAAGTTACCTTTGGTAGGAGTTGTGGCAGTTCAAACTCACAATGAACGCAGCGTCTTTGGTGAAATACAGAACAGGATTTGCCTTCACTTCCCAGTGAGACCATTTCTGAACGTCACACAGCCTACTAGGCTAGCGTAGACATAGGGCCGACACTTGAAAGTCAGCGTTGCTTCCCCTGTTCTCGTGGCGTTTTGTAGAAGTGACCGTTAAAATTTAGTAGTTCGCCAGTTCCTTGAAGCAATGGGCCTTCCGGTCTGGGAGCATTTCAGTATTCGTTTTTACACTGTCGGAGACGTACGCATTTCTTTATATACTCGTTTACTTTTATCGAGTTTTAAAATAAAAACTTGACGCATATTTTTCAAATCGGTGCGCAGATCTAATTAGGCCTCCTTCGGAAATGTGGTACTGGCCCCAAATCTTAGAAAGCATATAAACGTAACGAAAATGTTAGGAAATGCTTTACCAAGCAAAATTTAGGAATGAGTACATTGTCATCCAAAGAAAGATTAAATTTGCAACAACTGCCAAGCCTACGCATCGGAAGCTGAGTGGTACTTTCTACGTCCGAGGCCTGTATGGCCATGATGGTAACAACGCCACACGAAATCTGTTCACTTTCAACGACAGTGTACACACAAGGGGACATCCACTGAAACTGGCATCATGTTTCTCTCATTTCATTTATGCATCTTTTTACTAACAGCATCTTTTTATAAACCTTTGTCACAAATCTGCAAACTCACATTGCCGCCTGGAAACGCTTAACAGTTTTAAAAACACATTACACACAAGGCTTTCAGTTGCTTCCAGACCAATTTCCCGCATTGGAAACTATCACACAAGAACAGCGCACTCATGTAAAAAAAAAAAAAAAAAAAAGTTGTAAGCTTATATATTTCTGTCTGAATATTCGGGCACTCTGCTGATAAAGCCTTAGATGAATCATTGATTTGATATATGATAATTACGATAAAATGTCAGTCCAGTCAGTGCCGTGGCGTTCGTGTTGGTGTCACAGTCAAGGTCACAAGGAAATAGCTGTTATTTTCATTATTCCGTGCTAGATTAGTACCAGTACAGGGCCCGGATAGGGTGACCACTTTCCGGACCAGCAGTGCAAATAATTATTGGTACATTTAAATACATGACCAATAATTACATTTCCCAAACACCACACCATTACCCTTTCTCCTCTATACTACCACGTTCCCCACCCTCCTTAACCTTCGCCCATGTTTGAAACGTAATGCTGGTGTCAGACAGGGCGGTGTATCAGTTTTGTCACCGCAGTTTTAAAAGCCGGCAACCTAACTTTCTTTTTCTTTTTTTCACGTACATCTTCATCTTTACATTTAGTCGTTTATGTGCATATTGTAGAATACCATTAGTTTATTTTTTCATTCAGATTATCGTGATCATGTTAAAGTAAAAGAGTGAGGAGAGGATTTCATTTTCGCGAAGGCATGTGTTGTTGTTGTTGTTTTCCCTAGCAGCAATGTATTTCATTGCCCCCCAGAATACGGGTCTCTTCACCCCACCCCACCCCACCCCTTCCCTCAATAAAAGAAGGGCGCGCGTGCATGTGTGTGTCTGTGTCTCTGTGTGTGTGCGGGCGCGCACACGCGTGCGCGCGCGCGAGTGTCCCCCCCCCCCCCCCCCCCTCCCCTGTTTTTCCCCTGTTCAAATAGTAATGTTAGCCTTTTACTCATTGATTATTTCTATTCCTTTCCAGGTACTACTATTGTTGCTAACACCACTACTTTTATCATCATAACTATCACTACCAGTATTATCACTATCATCATCATCATTATTACCATCATAAGCTTCTCCCTGTTCCAATAGTATTAGCCTTTCACTCATTGATCATTTCTAATCCTTTCCACCAACTATTGTTATTACGAATATTACATTCAATTTTACCATTATTCCTATCATTCTTATCATCCTCATATTATTATTACCATTACTATCAAGGCATCATCACCTTCATCATCATCATCATCATCATCATCATCATCATCAATGTTGTTGCAATTAATATCATTAATATTACCATTATGTTTATAAATACTAGTGTCCTATTACCACCAATCCTTTCACCATCAGTAGTAAGAATTAGTAGTAGTAGTAGCAGTAGTAGTTGTTGTTGTAGTTGTAGTGCTCACATATATTAAAAAAAAAAAAAAAAGAAGAGCGAAGTATGTGGGTGTAGGCAGGCCTATGTGGTTCCCTTCCTCCCCCCCCCCCCCCCCCCCCACTTCCCCTTCCCCCCAACCCTTCCTCCCTTTTCCAATGGTACTATCAGCTTTTTACTCACTGATCATTTATATTCCTTTCCACCTACTATTATTATCGTTATTAACAGGCCTGCTACTGTATCTATCGTTATGACTATGATTATTATTTCTGTTATAGATCAAGGTCAGTCTAGTGGCAGACGCGATTGAAGATGGTCAGAAATGCTCAATTCTAATCAATAAGGCAGAGGTTGCAGAACTGATGAAGGGGAAATATGTATTTGTATGTGGAGAGAGAGAGAGAGAGAGAGAGAGAGAGGGGGGGGGGGTTGCAGAGCACTGGGAGCACAAGCACCCTTCTCCAGTTTAAAGATGAACATGATTCCATACTGAAACTGGATCGGCATAAATTGAACAATCACCGAATTGCACTCTGAGATTAGAGCTTTTAAAAACAAATATATGGGGTCATCAATTTACGCTTTAAACGTCCAAGAGCATCACCCGCCTTTACAATCTAATCGTTTCGTTTTGACTAAACAACAAGTGTTTTTGTTGTTGTTGTTGTTGTTGTTGTTGTGTTTTTGTTCTACCGGAGAGGGGCATAGAATGGAATCTTCTCACAGCAATCAGTCTTAGGGTAGATTAAAACAGGTCGTGCTGAGGGTGCCGGCTATTGTCAACTTATCGGTATAAAATTGTAAATAACAGTATGTGTGTAGGTATGTAAAAAAAAAAAAAGAATCCTTTAAAAACACGTCTGCAAACGAAAAAAGGCGGGAATTTCTATTTTACTACGCCTACTCCCTTTTTAATTCCAAACACCGCTTTCCATCATTCATCCAGATCTTTTCGGCTTAAGAAATAATGGAAATACTGGAACATGACACAACAGCTTCAGATTTCAAATATCAGTTTTGGTACGGCTTATATTTTGATGAGAAAAGCTCTTGTACAGGAGGGGTGTATGAAAATAAAAACCAATATTTTCTTTCCCGGAACGGCAGCCATTTTCTGCAATATGTATACTGCACCAGAAAAGACCTGTTAACAACTGGATAACAACGACGCTGATCCTGATAAAAAGTTTTCTTTAAAAATGGTATTGTTTCTTCTCATTTACAACGTTTCGCCAGAGACGGCAGTGACGCGAGGGACGTAGGGGGTGGGGTGGGGGTGGGGGTGGGGGCTGGATAGAGTATTGGGGAGAAGGGAGTGGAATTTAGGTTGGACGGGAGGGAGTGGGGACGGGGTTAAGAGGTAGTGGAAAAGGTCGTCTGTATGCCATACAGAAACCACTTTTCACCCCTCCCAACACACGTGTCTTGTCTCACCTTGTTTTCAGGAAGTGGACATTGAACTGGCCAGTGAGATTCCTATATTCCCTCTCTGCTGACTTATACAGGCCTATTTATTTTTCTCCTTTTTTCCCCCTGTATAAGAGCAGCGTCTCCCCTCCCACTCCCCCCCCCCCCCCACCCCACCCCCCACCCATCACGAAACAACACAGTTTATAGAGGCCAACATGATGCAGAAGTCACATGATAGCAGAATGAAAGTCCACACAAACGGTATTCAAGTTACTGAAAATCCACAGGGAAATCATAACAATAACAACAGAAAGGTGTAAGAGAGAGACAGAGAGAGAGAGAGAGAGAGAGAGAGAGAGAGAGAGAGAGAGAGAGAGAGAGAGAGAGAGACAGAGAGAGAGACAGAGAGAGACAGAGACAGAAGAGTTGAGAGATAGACAGACAAGCAGGCAGACAGACAGACGGAGAAGGGGGAAAGAGTAAGAGAGAGAAAGATGGTCTTTGGTCAATTACGATGACATTCAACTTACTTTCTTCAGTGGTTGAAACGTTACATGCTTAGTTCTCATTTCTCATGTCTTAAGCAATCCATCAACATGCTATTTTTTTTTATCATTAATTCACCTTTTTCTTTAAAACAGAAAATCAGAGGCGAGGGACAAAATGAGCAGTGGAGGGATCAGGGGTAAGGTAAACACGTATGCTGAAATAAACTGATGTTGAACATAGGTGGGTCATGCATATGCATAAAGAAGGGGGGGGGGGGGGGGGGGGGGGGGGAGGGGGGGGGGGGGGGGTAGGGGGCAATTGGAAGTTGAAAGTGTAAATCGTGGACGTGGCACCCCTAAAATTTCTATGGAATCAGGGAGCAGCAAGAACACATTCTAAGTCAGTGGCGTTGGAAAACATTTCGCAAGGGCGGGCCAGCCTGAACTGACAAAAGCAGTTGAGGTGGTGGGAGTGGGGATGGGGTCAGGGATGGGTGGGAATTCTTCACTTTAAGGGGGTGGGGAGGGGGGAGACAAAATTCTTTTAAAAGCTGGGGTGGAGGTGTGTGTGTGTGGTGGGGGGGGGAGGTGTCTCTCATTTTACAAATTCTCAGAAAGGGTATTCTTTTCCAAAT
>CM065741.1:1406666-1409166 GCA_033310375.1 Conus canariensis
ACACACACACACACACACACACCGACACAGACACACAGACACAGGCACACACACAGACACACACACAGACACACACACACACTCTCTCTCTCTCTCTCTCTCTCTCTCTCTCTCTCTCTCTCTCTCTCTCTCTCTCTGCTGTGACAGTCCAACTTGATAACATTTTATTAACGATCATATCCGTATATTTACCAAGGGGACCAGATGATAATAACACCGAATGGATTCGCACACTCCAAGCGGATAATGGCAACAAAGTTCTAGTAACAGGAGATTTTAATGCGCATGCGCCTTTTTGGGAGAAGAACTGTGAAAACATAACAAGCAACCGTTTTTATTGAGAATATCATTGATTCAACATTATATGTACTGAATGATGGTCGAGTAACGCACATTCCTGACAATCCTAATCATAGAGCTACTGCTATTGATCTCACGATGGTTTCTCCAGATCTAGCGCCAATCTGTGAATGGAACACACTTATTGATAGCTTAATAGTGATCATTTCCCGGTTATCTCTAGCTTTGAAGTTACGAGCACAACAACCATTGATCCAGTTGAGGACAAAGCTCCAAAGTATAACTATAAACTTATCAATTGGGATAAGTTTGCAGAAATACTCTCTTCATTCTACGTTGAGGATATATCTGATAAAGATGTGAATGACCTATATTCTACATTCACTGACGCACTCCTAGGTGCTGCCAACGAAGCTATCCCAATGCTAAAATCAAAGAAATCTCATAAACACTCTGGTAATATCTGGTGGAACGAGGAATGCGAAAATGCTGATGTTGAAAAATGGACAAAATTTGAAACGTACTTAAGGGAGAAATCAGTCCCAAATCATCAAGAGGCAAAAAAAAAAAAAAAAAAAAAAAAAACCAAACAAACAAATCAAACAGAGTTAACGGTCAAGCAAAAAGACAGTACTAGTCTTCTTTTTATACTAATGAAATATACAGCCATAAAGATATGCAAAAGGTATGGGGAAAGATAAAAACAATGAAGAACGGAATTAAATTACCGCAGTGTCCAGTTACACTGGAGAATTCAATTCTACCCTCTAATCTAGAAAAAGCAGAAGCCTTTGCTGACATGTTTGCAAACTACAGTAGATATACAGGATTATCAGCTGATAATAGACAATATAGAGAAAATGAAGAGTAAAATAGTATAACAGCTCGTGATAATAACAAGCCTAAAATAAAAAGCTCCGTTAATTCGGATATAGGCCTAACATTTGAGGAGGTAACAGAATGAGTAAGACAAAAACGTCTGTTGGATTAGATGGACTATCTAATGAAATGTTAAAGCATTTACCTCCCAATGTTATTCAGTTTTTACATGTTTTTATACAACAATGTTGGTCCCGTGGAGAAATGCCCCTTATCTGGAAGCACTCAATTGTTATTCCTATACACAAGCAAGGAAAACCTAGGGCAGATAAAAACAGCTCTTGACCCATCTCTCTAACGTCTCATGTTTGCAAACTTACGGAGAAAATAATATTAAATAGATTAGTCCATTTCTGTGAAAAACAAAGTATTATTCCTCACAATCAAGCAGGCTTTCGGAAAGGCCGCTCTACCACTGAACATTTTTAGTAAAACTAACGACGCAAATTAAACAACAGTTTGCTAGGCGGAAAAATATTCTTGCAACTTTTTTTTTTTTGATGTAAGGAAAGCTTATGACCAAGTATGGCATAAAAGTTGCGGAAACACAATTTAAATGGTAATATGTATAACTATATACAAAATTTTCTAGCAAATCGTTTCATACAAGTAAAAGTTGGAAGCACATACTCAAAGCTTAGAGAACTCCATATGGGACTTCCACAAGGTTCAGTTCTATCATCTATGTTATTTAATATACTGATAGCAGATCTTCCAAAGAATCTTTCGAAAGATACAGTTTTAGCCCGGTACGCAGATGATTTATGTATGTGGTTGAAGTTAACAATGAAGCGTAATACCCCAATTAGAGCTTTAAATTATACCAAAAAAGTATACCAAAATGATTTAGATAAAATTACCAGGTTCATGAAGGAACATGGATTATCGCTATCATTAGAAAAACAAATATTGTTCTGTTTAACTCAGGGTATAACACTCACCTATAATGGGCATCCTTTCCAGTGGAACTTTGCATGCAGTCCCCTTAGGTGCGGTTCTTTGACAGACATCACCGGAAGCACAAAATCCTCTAATGTCAGTACACATGCCCGGCCAATAGAATGACCTCCAAATCCTCTCTCTAGTTTTCTTAGCACCCAAGTGCCCAGACATAGCAGTATCATGAGCAATGCGGAGAACTTCACTGCGGAGAGGTTTGGGTACTACCAGCTGACTGTATGACCCTGTGGGTCCAGAGTAAACTCGGTACATCAGCTCCTTCTTCTTCTCAAAGAGCGTTGTACCATCCTTGACCTTGAACCTTTCACCTGATGTGATGTTCTCGGAGACCTTCTTCAAGGTTGAATCCACCTGCTGCATG
>CM065741.1:1419166-1424166 GCA_033310375.1 Conus canariensis
TATAAACGCTAGATGTTGCAGTTTGTCATTGCCTTTCCCATAATGTTGTCTGTTATCTTCCTTGCAACTGGCGATATCAAGCCTGTCCACTGCGTATACTTGTTTGGGCAGTTGCACTGGTCTTTTCAGGCCTTTTTTTTTTTTTTTTTTTTTAGCTGTTGATATAGGTACATTGGCTATGCTAGGGCTATCTACTATCATTATTTGGATAGGTACATTCAGGCGGGAGCCGGAATAGCTCAGTGGTAGAGCGCCGGACTCGTAATCTTGGGGTTGCGGGTTCGAATCTCCGCCAGGCCGTTTCGGTACAGGGGGATTTTTCCCTCGGAGTTAACATTGGTTCTGACTCCACTTCCCGTACAGTCCTTCGAATGAGACTATGAACCGAGGTTCCGTGTGTGAACGCACGCATGACATCTTGCACACACGTAAAATCCCTTCACCAACTTTCGGAAGAGAAGGCCAGTTTGGTCGTTGGTATGGATGACACGTTACACATAACATGAACCTTCCCCGAAGTTGGAGTATGGCTGCCTTAATGGTGGCATAAAAAACGGTCATACGCACAAAACTCCACTCCCTTTGTTGGGTAGATGGGATTAATCTTTGCCGGGAAAGCCTCAGAACAGCGCACTAAGATGGGCAGTGGAAATGACAATTTTTGTGTCGGTCGGAATTTCAAACCGGGAACGCGATACGTCACTCATGGGTCAATCGGGCACCATGTTATTTTGGGTGTAGGATGTCTGTTTATATCTGGCACCATGTTATTTTGGGTGTAGGATATCCGTTTATATCTATCACCATGTTATTTTCGGTGTAGGATATCCAGTCAAATCTCTGTTGTTATGTTTGGTGTAGGATATCCGTTTATATCTGGCATTATGTTAGCTTCGGTTTAGGATATTCGTTCATCTCTCGCACCATGTTATCTTTGGTGTAGGGCATCCGTTCCTCGCTCGAACTATATTGTTTTCAGTGTAGGATATCCGTTCACATCTGGCATCGTGTTATTTTCGGTGCAGGATTTGTGTTCATATTTGGCACCATGTTACTTTCAGCGTCACATGTAGGCTGTCCGTGCACACAGAGAACTATGTTTCCATCGCCGTAAAGTGTGCAGTGGTATCCATGGCTTTTCTGCCGTAAAGTGTGCACTGGTATCCATTTTCTGCCGTAAAGTGTGCAGTGGTATCCATGGCTTTTCTGCCGTAAAGTGTGCACTGGTATCCATGGCTTTTCTGCCGTAAAGTGTGCAGTGGTATACATGGCTTTTCTGCCGTAAAGTGTGCACTGGTATCCATGGCCTTTCTGCCGTAAAGTGTGCAGTGGTATCCATGGCTTTTCTGCCGTAAAGTGTGCAGTGGTATCCATGGCTTTTCTGCCGTAAAGTGTGCAGTGGTATCCATGGCTTTTCTGCCGTAAAGTGTGCAGTGGTATCCATGGCTTTTCTGCCGTAAAGTGTGCAGTGGTATCCATGGCTTTTCTGCCGTAAAGTGTGCAGCTGGTATCCATGGCTTTTCTGCCGTAAAGTGTGCAGTGGTATCCATGGCTTTTCTGCCGTAAAGTGTGCAGTGGTATCCATGGCTTTTCTGCGTAAAGTGTGCAGTGGTATCCATGGCTTTTCTGCCGTAAAGCGTGCACTGGTATCCATGGCTTTCTGCCGTAAAGTGTGCACTGGTATCCATGGCTTTTCTGCCGTAAAAAGAAGGCTGTAATGCATTCCTTGCAACGTGTTACTTAATCTGTGATGTGTAGGACATCCGTACGCGCGCGGCATCGTGTTAATATCGCCGTAAGATGTGTGATACACATTTCAGCTCTGGCATTGTTACTTTCTCTGTAAGATGTTGAATACCTGAAGCACGCCCGATACTATTACGTTCACCGTAGGATACTCGGTGACCGCCTGACATGTTACTTTCGCTGTAGGATACCCGGTGAACGCCTTTCTTTCTTCTGTCTGTCTGTCTGTCTGTCTGTCTGTCTTTCATAGATCTGTTTTTCTTTAGCACGCAAACAAGACAAGTCCAAAATGAGATTTTCTCAATGGGTGACAATCTGGGTGTATGGGTTGACCAAACTCTCGCTTCAACAACTCTCCTCACCTTGCATTAGTGGCGCCTTCCACGTCGAGCGCAGAGGAATCGGTTCCTTCCGTTCCTGTGTTAATGAAGAAGGCTGTCTCTACTTTTCTGCGCTCCTTTGTCAATTGTACACCAGATAACGTTTTTTTTTTTTTTTTTCAAATTTTTCTAGTCCTGGGGATCCAGCCTTAATAAAAATCCAGAACTGTGCTGCGTGACTTGCTTCCGTTGCACCTGTTTCTGTTGTTCGCCTTTGCCGGTCGCCAGTTGAACAAAGGATATTTTCCTATCTCTCTCTTCTGTCGTTTCAGTCGCTTGAAGACCAGGCTTCAGCGTGTCACTCTGAACCCTTCAGTCCGTCCACACCTCTTCACCTTCGTTCTGCTGCTGACATCCATATCTACAGACTCCCTTCTTTTAGACCAAAACCATACAGCCAACGTTCTTCTTTCTGACATCCATATCTACAGACTCCCTTCTTTTAGGCCAAAACCATACGGCCAACGTTCTTCTTTCTGACATCCATATCTACAGACTCCCTTCTTTTAGGCCAAAACCATACGGCCAACGTTCTTCTTTCTGACATCCATATCTACATACACCCTTCTTTTAGGCCAAAACCATACGGCCAACGTTCTTCTTTCTGACATCCATATCTACAGACTCCCTTCTTTTAGGCCAAAACCATACGGCCAACGTTCTTCTTTCTGACATCCATATCTACAGACTCCCTTCTTTTAGACCAAAACCGTACGGCCAACGTTCTTCTTTCTGATATCCGCATGTACAGATGTACAACTTCCTTCTTTTTCGGCCTAATTCCTTCGGCCAAAGTTTTGCTTAAAAATTAGGGTCCCTCCATCTGTAACCAGCTTCCTTTCTCTGTTCGCGAAGCAGACCTGACCACAAGTGTTGACACTTTCCTAACATTGTTTCTTTCTCTGTTCGCCAGCAGACCTGACCACAAGTGTTGACACTTTCCTAACATTGTTTCTTTCTCTGTTCGCCAGCAGACCTGACCACAAGTGTTGACACTTTCCTAACATTGTTTCTTTCTCTGTTCGCCCAGCAGACCTGACCACAAGTGTTAACACTTTCCTAACATTGTTTCTTTCTCTGTTCGCCCAGCAGACCTGACCACAAGTGTTAACACTTTCCTAACATTGTTTCTTTCTCTGTTCGCCCAGCAGACCTGACCACAAGTGTTAACACTTCCTAACATTGTTTCTTTCTCTGTTCGCCCAGCAGACCTGACCACAAGTGTTAACACTTTCCTAACATTGTTTCTTTCTCTGTTCGCCCAGCAGACCTGACCACAAGTGTTAACACTTTCCTAACATTGTTTCTTTCTCTGTTCGCCAAGCAGATCTGACCACAAGTGTTGACACTTTCCTAACATTGTTTCTTTCTCTGTTCGCCCAGCAGACCTGACCACAAGTGTTGACACTTTCCTAACATTGTTTCTTTCTCTGTTCGCCCAGCAGACCTGACCCACACTTTCCTAACATTGTTTCTTTCTCTGTTCGCCCAGCAGACCTGACCACACTTTCCTAACATTGTTTCTTTCTCTGTTCGCCCAGCAGACCTGACCACACTTTCCTAACATTGTTTCTTTCTCTGTTCGCCCAGCAGACCTGACCACACTTTCCTAACATTGTTTCTTTCTCTGTTCGCCCAGCAGACCTGACCACACTTTCCTAACATTGTTTCTTTCTCTGTTCGCCCAGCAGACCTGACCACACTTTCCTAACATTGTTTCTTTCTCTGTTCGCCCAGCAGACCTGACCACACTTTCCTAACATTGTTTCTTTCTCTGTTCGCCCAGCAGACCTGACCACACTTTCCTAACATTGTTTCTTTCTCTGTTCGCCCAGCAGACCTGACCACACTTTCCTAACATTGTTTCTTTCTCTGTTCGCCCAGCAGACCTGACCACACTTTCCTAACATTGTTTCTTTCTCTGTTCGCCCAGCAGACCTGACCACACTTTCCTAACATTGTTTCTTTCTCTGTTCGCCCAGCAGACCTGACCACACTTTCCTAACATTGTTTCCTTTCTCTGTTTCCGCCCAGCAGACCTGACCACACTTTCCTAACATTGTTTCTTTCTCTGTTCGCCCAGCAGACCTGACCACACTTTCCTAACATTGTTTCTTTCTCTGTTCGCCCAGCAGACCTGACCACACTTTCCTAACATTGTTTCTTTCTCTGTTCGCCCAGCAGACCTGACCACACTTTCCTAACATTGTTCCTTTCTCTGTTCGCCCAGCAGACCTGACCACACTTTCCTAACATTGTTTCTTTCTCTGTTCGCCCAGCAGACCTGACCACACTTTCCTAACATTGTTTCTTTCTCTGTTCGCCCAGCAGACCTGACCACACTTTCCTAACATTGTTTCTTTCTCTGTTCGCCCAGCAGACCTGACCACACTTTCCTAACATTGTTTCTTTCTCTGTTCGCCCAGCAGACCTGACCACACTTTCCTAACATTGTTTCTTTCTCTGTTCGCCCAGCAGACCTGACCACACTTTCCTAACATTGTTTCTTTCTCTGTTCGCCCAGCAGACCTGACCACACTTTCCTAAAACTGTTTCTGCCCCTCTCCCATTGCTCTTTTATTTAGTCTATGACTTCCCTGACTGTTAGGCATGGAGTGTGTGTGTGTGTGTGTGTGTGTGTGTGTGTGTGTGTGTGTGTGTGTGTGTGTGTGTGAGATATTAAGATGTTACCTGATGTTTATATATACCCACTGATTCGGTTTCGCTGTGGCAATCATAAACTCATGATAGAAATTGGCAGACGATTTGGAATACCTCACGATGAACGATTCTGTCGGGACTGTGACCAGAATGACCTTGGTGATGAATTTCATTTTGTAATGAAATGTAACAAATATAACGACATTAGAAATC
>CM065741.1:1431666-1459166 GCA_033310375.1 Conus canariensis
CAATCAAACTGGAGAGTTCAGATACACCCTCTAATCAAGAAAAAGCGGAAGCATTTGCTGATCTGTATGCAGATTGCAGTAGAATTACTGGACTATCAGCTGAAAGTAGACAATACAGAAAAAAATGAGGAGGAAAGTAATATCACATCAGATCATATTTTAATAAACCTCAGTTAAAAAGCTATGTAAATTCAAATATAACACTCGATGAAGTAATTGAATGTATTTCACATATGGGTAAAAATAAGACGTCTGTTGGACTAGATGGGATATCTTATGAATTGTTAAAGCATTTACCACAAAATGGTGTTCAATTTTTACATTCTTTGATACAAAAATGCTGGTCTAATGGTGAAATGCCTCTTATCTGGAAACACTCAATTGTTGTCCCTATACACAAGCAGGGAAAACCTCGGACTGATAAAAATAGCTATCGACCCATCTCCTTAACATCTCATGTATGCAAGTTAATGGAAAAAATAGTCTCAAGTAGACTAGTTCATTTCTGTGAAAAACAAAACATTATTCCAAAAAATCAAGCCGCTTTTCGCAAAGGTCGCTCCACTACTGAACATTTAGTCAAACTTACGACACAAATTAAACAGCAGTTTGGCAGACGAAAAATATTCTAACAACCTTTTTTTGATGTGAAAAAAGCTTACGATCAAGTATGGCATTACCGATTACTCCAAAAACTTCAAAACTACAATATAAATAGTAATATGTATAACTATATACAAATATTTTTATCACAACGTTTCATACAGGCAAGAGTTGGAAGCACATATTATAAGTCCAGAGAACTTCAGATGGGTCTTCCACAAGGCTCGGTTATTTCACCTATTTTATTCAATATACTTATAGCAGATCTTCCAAATAATCTATCAAAATATACACTTTTAGCCCAGTATGCAGATGATATATGCATGTGGATGAAGGTGACAATGAAGCGTAAAACTCCAATTAGAGCACTTAACTATACCAAAAAAGTGTACCAACGCGAATAAATAAAATTTGATATATTTATGAAGGAAAATGGACTTTCTTTATCATTAGAAAAAACACATATGGTACTTTTAATTCGGGACACAACCCAGAAAAACTGCCTGATTTCACTATTGGTGCAGTGTCACTAATTATTTGCAAAGCGTAAGGTCTCTAGGTGTATATTTATCATCCAAACTTACGTGGAATCAACATATAGACTATATATTAAATAAAGCCAGAAAAGCTTTAAATTTTCTCAAAATCATTAGTAAACAGCGATGGGGTCAAGACACAAAAGCACTTTTATGTCTTGCTAATTCCTTAGTTCGTTCGCATTAACTTAACGGCCAGGAATCTTTCTTTAGTGCACCAAAACATTTATTAAACAAACTACAAAGTATAGAATTGTAAAGCCTTTAAACTGGCACTAGGAGTGCCGACTCATGCTTACAATCTTGGGTCATATAAGAAGCAGGAGTTCTTCCTCTTGATGAACATAGGAAAATCTCTGCAGCAAGTTTGTATTAAATCCTTTGCACATAACTCATTCTGTAATGAAGAAACAAAGATAAATTCTAAGCATGACTTTGTTAACAGGGCTAAGACAATACACTGTTTGCAACCAATTAATTCGTTTTTTGTCTCCGACATGATTAATTCTACAGAATTAAAAAGTTTTTTAAAAAAAAAAACAGCAATTAAGCCATCTTTTTTACCTGTACCATCTTGGGAACAAATTAAACCGACTTTTGATATTGATCATACAGAATTGAGCAAAAGTCAATCTCCAAACGTTCTGAAAAATTTAGTTAATGATCACATGGGAAATTACTATAGTGATTACATTAAAATATTCACAGATGGATCTGTACTTGATAATGGCAATGCAGGTCCAGCATTTGTAATTCCTACTATGAAAAACAGTCAAACGATATCATATAGGTAATCACTATTCAGTTTCTTACTGCAGAGTTGTTAGCTATTTTAATGGCTTTGCAGCATATTGAGGAGTTACCTATGAATAGTTTGTAAAATATTACTCTGTGTAGATTCTAAATCGGCATTACAAGCAATCAAAGATCAAAATGCCAAAAAACGTCTTGAAATGATACTAGAAATTAGACATGTAGTTCATCAGTTGGCATTTAAAGACATTAGTGTGACTTTTACTGGGTTCCTTCCCATTGCGGAATATATGCCAATGAACTGGTTGACAGAGCAGCTAAAAATGCAGGACGTAATACTGAAGGGGCAATTCTAATTAACATAAATCTAGATCTGCACGAGTATTATAATCACATTAAAAACTAGCGAAAGGTAAGTTTGATAACATGCTGAAGACATCAATAGCCAATATTCACACAACTGTATAAAAAGCGTCAGCACAATAAATTCCAAATTAATTTTAAATCACATATCTGATACAAGTTCAAGACAAATTAGTTCTCTGATGTTCAAAATTCGTTTAAATGCTTTTAAAACAAAATTTTCTAAAGATATTAAATGTGTATGTGGAAATCAAATTTCCATTAGCCATCTGATTTTACACTGTCCTAGTATCAAAGAATTAATGACGAAAACTACAGGGGATTTACTGACTCGTCAAATACCATTAACTGTTCAGGAAGTGTTAAATGACTTCCATCTTCTTAAATGTTTTTCAGAAGTTTTACACCTTAGTCCTATTGGTCTTTTCCTTTGAATAGTTAATTTATTGTTGGATTCAATTGTTGTTTATACTAATCTTCTGTTAATTGTTAAGTCACGTTTGATATAGATGGTAAACCTCACTTCCTTTCTATTAATTCTGTCATTTTCAACAATTCATATCCCATATAAAGCTTGATCATTATATAGAATTGTAGGTGTAGGTATGTAAGAAAAACACATAATCTTTACTACCACACACTCTCTAAACAATATCAACGCATGCATAAACAATCTCTTCTTTCATACCTTTATTTCTCCTATTTCCTCCCCCCACCCCTCCCCCCCCCCCCTTTCCCGTCTAATATCACTTAAGGGTGAACAGACGTAAAACTAAAGAACTAACACACACACACACACGCACACAGAGTGACAAAAATGCAGGACCAGCATTGGCAACGGTGAATCGGGCGACACATTTCTCATATCTCTACCTTGCTACCCGTCCCTCGCTCCACTTCATTTAGTCTGTATATTACTAATAAATTAAGCGATAAAGCAACTCCCTCTTCAACCCCCCACCCCCACCCCCGCCTCACATCCACCAAGCCTCCCCTGCTTCAGATGTTCCTTTAAGTGTGAACATCTTGAACTCTTTATGCACAGGTAGCCAAATCATTCAGCCTCCCCTGCTTCAGATGTTCCTTTAAGTGTGAACATCTTGAACTTTTTATGCACAGGTAGCCAAATCATTCAGCCTCCCCTGCTTCAGATGTTCCTTTAAGTGTGAACATCTTGAACTCTTTATGCACAGGTAGCCAAATCATTCAGCCTCCCCTGCTTCAGATGTTCCTTTAAGTGTGAACATCTTGAACTCTTTATGCACAGGTAGCCAAATCATTCAGCCTCCCCTGCTTCAGATGTTCCTTTAAGTGTGAACATCTGAACTTTTTATGCACAGGTAGCCAAATCATTGTTGTTAGTTTTACAGGGTTTTTTTTTTTTCATCTGCTTGTCCCCTGCTTGAGAAATGGTTGGTTTGGGCCACGAATGATTTTTCGCGTTCACCGAGGATGGAGGGGGCGAGGTTGGAGGTGGGGTCGTGCGTTGGGTGGGATGTTAGATCATATGATCCGAAAGTTTCTTTCAAGGTGTAAAAGTGTGCAGACTAGAGGTCGTAGGGTCAAACATTCTTGATTGTTGCTTGATTATTTCCATCAGACTACGAAAGCCCCGTCAGCGCTATCTCACAACCATGTGTCCTACATCTGGTTGAACCACCGGGTTTGTATTTTCTTTTTAAAAAAATATATTAAAAAAACGTGAATACCCCTCTTCCTCAGCACATTTTGTTTGTTGCAGTCGATGGAGACTAAAGAATCAGGCTAGGATGGCGTCAGAGGGTCATGGACAGCTGACAAAAGTAACTCCAAGAATGTACGACTATAACTACTATTACTACTGCTATTGTTGGTGATGACCCCCCCCCCCCCTCCCTTTTGTGTTTATTTTTCACTTCTGCCATCTTAGAGTTCATTGTAATTAAGATGATAATGATAATAATAAACGTGTGTCCGTAGCGCCAATAGCCAATGTGATTAAAAACCAAATTATTATATGTTGACTATTTCATCGGAGACTGTTGCCAACACCTCTCCC
Organism: Conus canariensis; assembly: GCA_033310375.1. Lineage (NCBI taxonomy): Eukaryota > Metazoa > Mollusca > Gastropoda > Neogastropoda > Conidae > Conus > Conus canariensis. The sequence continues at coordinate 1,435,960 of CM065741.1, forward strand.
ACCCCTTACTACTACTTCATTCTCTGTCCACCCCACCCTCTCCCCCTTCCACCCGCCTTGCCTTTTCAGAAAGTGGAGAGGTCACGTGGCTTTCCTCCCCTTTCCTGCTCCCCGCATCATCTCCACCCCCAGCTTCTCTCTCTCTCTCTCTCTCTCTCTCTCTCACACACACACACACACACACACACACACACACACACACACACACACAAACACGCGCGTGCGAGCGCGCCCTCATCACTATGTTATGTCGTGTCGAATGTCTTGGTCCGTCGTCTTCGTCCTACCTACTGTTGAACTGATGCTACTGTCTACCTACTGTTGAACTGATGTTACTGTCTACCTACTGTTGAACTGATGCTACTGTCTACCTACTGTTGAACTGATGCTACTGTCTACCTACTGTTGAACTGATGCTACTCTCGTTTCTCTCTCATTATGTAAGAGCCCGTTTCATCCCTTCCGACAGTCTGTTCCCTCCCTCTTCCCTTCCCCTCAGTGCCTTCATGGTTCCTTATTCACTGGTGTGCCCCCACTGCCTTCCTTTTTGGTGAGTGAAACGGAAGTTCACAAAATCCTTGAGAAAAGGACATTAGAGGTCCCACGAAACTCCTCCTTGCACTAGCTTACATTTTGTGAGTATTCTAAAACAACTTTCCCATGTTACCAACACGTAAACACAGTTCTTCTGAAGGGATTTTCTGTATGATACTTTTGTGAACCTGCTTGACCCCCCCCCCCCCCCCCCCCCCCCCCCCCTTTTCCGTTTTATGTGTTTATTTTTCACCTCTGCCATCTTGGTCATCGTGTGAGCCAATCTGCAGCACACCTCTCCCCTAGAACTCACCTTGTACAGTGGAAACTCCATGCTAAAAGAAGGAAGGGGGGGGGGGGGGGGTGGTAGGGCTCTTTTAGTTTAAACTGTGTTCCAGTCTGCTTGCGATAACGTGCTCGACATTTTCTTCTTTTTTTTTCTTTCACTTATAAAAATTTTCACTGGTGACAAAAAATTTCTTGTCTCCGTTTCTTCACTCTTTCTTTTTTTTTTCTGCCTCTGTGGCCCGTTCTGTGATCTGTGGGTGGAACGCTCTGCTGAGTGTTTTAATTCGCCCCATAGCAATGCAGGGGAGAGAGGGGGTGGGCACATTCTTTGATCTGTGTGTTGAACGCTCTGCTGACTGTTTTCATTCGCCCCATAGCAATGCAGGGGAGAGAGGGGGTGGGTACGTTCTGTGATCTGTGTGTTGAACGCTCTGCTGTTTTAATTCGCCCCATAGCAATGCAGGGGAGAGAGGGGGTGGGTACGTTCTGTGATCTGTGTGTTGAACGCTCTGCTGTTTTAATTCGCCCCATAGCAATGCAGGGGAGAGAGGGGGTGGGCACATTCTTTGATCTGTGTGTTGAACGCTCTGCTGACTGTTTTCATTCGCCCCATAGCAATGCAGGGGAGAGAGGGGGTGGGTACGTTCTGTGATCTGTGTGTTGAACGCTCTGCTGACTGTTTTAATCCGCCCCATAGCAATGCAGGGGAGAGAGGGGGTGGGTACGTTCTGTGATCTGTGTGTTGAACGCTCTGCTGACTGTTTTAATCCGCCCCATAGCAATGCAGGGAAGAGAGGGGTGGGTAGGCTGGGTGAGGATCTTTCAATGGAAGTCGTGCCCCTGTCTTGTACAAATCCGATGCTAATGAATTCTTCTTTTGTGTTCATCTGTTTGACGTTGCTTCCTCTGTAGATTTGGGTTTCATGGTGTGTTGGGTTTTTTCTCTGTACTTCATGGTGTGTTGGGTTTTTTCTCTGTACTTCATGGTGTGTTGGGTTTTTTCTCTGTACTTTATGGTGTGTTGGGGTTTTTTTCTATACTGTTGCCAACCAGTTTTCTGTATTTGTGGTCTGTTCCTCTTCCTGTGGTCTGGAAAGCATTTTCTACTTTTTTCTTGATAAACTTGTAAGATGCAAGTTCTTTCTTGCCATCTGGCTGGTCACTAGATAGAGCCTAACCACTGGAACATGCACTTGCTGTCCATTCTGCGGTGCTGTTCACCAGTTAGGAATATCGGTCTAGGCAAGAATGATCTCGAAGGATTTTTAAAATCTGTTATTAAAGAAGAATATGAGCAACATGACCAGAGTGGTCGGTGCACTGCACATGGCTATTTGTATCCGACTGAAGGACTGCAGCATGGCAATGTTATGAAGAAGTGTACCTGTGGCCCATAAGCTATTGCTTGTTGCTGCTGCTTCAGTTTAATCATTTGTTTATGAACACATCAGCACATCACCCAGAAAAAATGCCTAAAAGGAAAAACGTTTACCTGTAAACCATGCGTAAATGTGAGTTTTCCCTTGACGGGAGGACTTCTATGTTTCCTTGTTACTTACTTTGTTCGTTTGTCTGTTTGTGTTTTACTTGTTCGTTTGCTTGCGTTTTATTTGCTTGCTTTTTTAGGGGGGGGGGGGGGGGGTAAGCATTGACAGCCCTGGAAATGCTGTCTGTGGTCTGTCCAAGCTGTACTGGAACAGTCATTGTTCATCTCCATCTCCGATATTGTCATATCAGTTTTGTTCCTGATAATGCTTTCATTGTCCATCTTCATCTCCGATATTGCTATTTCAGTTTTGTTTCTGATAATGCTTTCAGCTTTGAGTAATGTATTTCTCTTCACGAACATTCTTCTGTTGGTGACTGTAGAGCCGGTTTTAACAGCCTGTTCTTACCCCCCTCTGGAACTTACCCCGGGGTAAGTCTGGGCTAGCCTGCTTTTACCCCGGGGGTCATTCTAGGACTAGCTAGAACTTACCCCCCCTAGTTGGAACATACCCCCCCCCCCGGGGGTAAGTTTGGGTTAGCCTGGATTTACCCCCCCCCCCCCCAAAGGTTCAGTCTAGGACTCTTTGGAATCTTCCTCCACCCCACCTCACCCTTCAAACAAGAGAGGGTTATTCAGGGTTTTCCTCTGCCTTTTCCCAACACGCACACCCGCCTTGAAAAAAAAAGTGTTAGCCTGCATATTTACACCCCCTCTCCCATTTCCTATATACAGTCAGTTGGGTTTAGACAAAGTGTAGTTCTAGACTCTTCCCCAACCCCCCTTCCCCCACACACACCCAGGTTCACTAACAGATACGTATTAACATTTCTCGCGCTAGCTTACACGCGTGGGTCAATATTCGGGTGTGTGAGTACGCCCGTGCACGCGTGGGAAAGAAAGACGGCTACATGCCAATGTGACCAAGTGCCAATGTGACCAAGCGTAGTTGTGACAAAATGTCGTTGTGACCACGTGTCCTTGTGACCAAGTACCGTTGTTGCTTCATCCCGGTTTGCCTCTTTTAACTATTTTACAGCTATTTAGAGTCTCTTGAGTACCTGTGTACCTTAGCTTGTACAATGCAGATGACTAGTGGTCAGTGCCACTGACCACTGGTCATTATGACGCAAATCGGAGATTTTAACTATTTAACAGCTAATTAGCAGTGATGTACCGAGGTTGTAGAAGTAATAGGACAGACTGTCCTGAAGGAAAGAAATCAATAGGCCATAATGTCCTGAACCTTGGAAAGCAATAGGACAAATTGACGTAATGTCGTTTTTCAATCGTAAAGCGTGATTCCTAGCAGAAACAAAAAATGGCCGAAACGAAGACATGAGAGTTGTTTCCCTTACCTTGATTCAGGGTAAATTCATACTGTACTTTTTCCAAGTATTTCGATCAGCACCGTCTACTTTTGGTTTTGCCTAAGAATAGCTGTGGCGAGTGAAATAATGTTGAGCATTGCAGTCGAGAATGTGTCTGGGAAAATGTAGATTGACGTGTCAGTGAGTGACGTGAAACGATCGGACCGAGGCCGCCAGCGCTACATTTCGATCGGACAATGAGTCCGGGCTGGGGAAACACGATCGGACTTTTCAGTTTTTAATAGGCCATTGGCCGAAGGCCGATGCCTCGGTGCAACACTGAATTAGTGTTTCCTGAGTGCTTGAGTACCTTGTACAATGTAGATTACTTGTGGTCAGTGCCACTGACTACTGCGCATTATGACGTAAATCGGAGATTTTAACTATTTAACAGCTAATTAGTGTTTCCTGAGTGCTTGAGTACCTTGTACAATGTAGATTACTTGTGGTCAGTGCCACTGACTACTGCGCATTATGACGTAAATCGGAGATTTTAACTATTTCACAGCTAATTATAGTCTCCCGAGCACCTGTGTACCTTGTACAATGCAGACGACTGGTGGTCAGTGCCACTGACCACTGGTCACTATGACGTAAATCAGATATTTCGACTATTTTACAGTTAATCAGTGTCTCATGAGTGTTTGTATACCTTGTGCAATGCAGACAACCAGTGGTCAGTGTCACTGACCATTGGTCACTTTAATGTATACCAGAGATTTTAACTATTTTTACAGCTAATTAGTGTCTCCTGTGTGCCTGTGTACCTTGTACAATGTAGATGACTGGGGGGGGGGGGGGTCAGTTCCAACTGGGGGGGGGGGGGGTAAGCTCCAGCTAGTCCTGGAATGACCCCAGGGGTAAAAGCAGGCTAGCCCAGACTTACCCCGGGGTTAGTTCCGGGGGGGGGGGGGGGGGGGGGGGTAAGAATGGGCTGTTACACCGGTATGCCAGACTTCGTTGTTTTTCACCACATATCCAGACGAGCTGGATCTGGCAAGACCTTCCTTCGTTTGTATCTAGCCATCCAAAGTCCGATGATGTCTGGAGCTGTTCATTAACGTTTGTAAAAGATGCTTTCTCCTTAAACTGAAATTCATCACAGACACACACAGACACGCACGCACGCACGCACGCACGCACGCACGCACGCACGCACGCACGCACACACACACACACACACACACACACACACACACACACACACACACACACACACAGAATGTCCTGACCCTTTCTGCGTTGGACGTGCTATTTCACTTCTTGCCAGACATTCATGCTCAAAGATTAACTTCCGTTTAGCTCTCATTACTGTAGGCCAACAAACAGGCTATCATATAGGTGCCCCTGATTCACCGTTTAGCTCTCATTACTTTAGGCCAACAAACAGGCTACCATATAGGTGCCCCTGATTCACCGTTTAACTCCCATAGCTTTAGGCCAACAAACAGGCTACCACATAGGTGCCCCTGATTCACCGTTTCCTGTCTGGAGGTAGTCAACACCGTATGCTTTTCTTTTCTTTTACAGTGACCACGTTTTTGCATCTGGTTAAGTTAGCCTTTGTTTCTGAGTTCTCCAGGCCGTGTGTTGTTCACACTTTCTGAGTGTAACCAAGGTTGCAGCTCAAAGTTATCTCGTGGCCGTTCTGTGAAACACTTTGCTTGTGATACTGCTCATAGTATTCAGCAGTCCATCATTACTGCGATTTATTTTGTGATACCACTGGTAGCATTCAACAATATTTCGTTGCTGAGATTTCTTGCACATCCGTCAAACAAGTATTAAAGCTGATTCAGTGTACACCGGTGCAGAGAAGTGACACCCGAGCCACGTTCGGTGTGAGGCCATATTCAGGTTGAGCGTCGACACTCACCAAGGCGGTAGGGCCGACGTCGACACTCACCAAGGCGATAGGGCAGACGTCATAACCGCAACAGGAAGGCCAGTCGGAGGGGGGGGGGGGGGGGGGGGGGGGAGGGGGGGGGGGTAAGAGGAATGAAAGAGGGTTTGTGCAACACTAAACCGATACCATCAGAACATAATACACCAATATATGAAGCCCCAGACATATGTTAATTCGTCTTACAATGGCCTGGGTGCTTTCCCATGAGCTTACCATTTAATGGGGTGGGTATATGTATTGAATGGAAAGGGTGGGGTGGGTATATGTATTGAATGGAAAGGGTGGGGTGGGTTCCTGAAGCAACTATGTAGAATCACGTTGATTAAAGAAACTTTGGTCTTTTTTACTGACATTGTTTTGTTAATGCTTACGGTCCTGATATGGTTTACGTCTGATCCACTCAAAATACAGGGTCGAACTTTAATTAAGGACCACTTATACACAGTCTCACAAAACATAGAAAGAAAAACCGACAAACGACAGAAACTTTATAAATGTTTAGTTTCATTATCAGTGAACAACATTTTGTCACTTTCATTGAAAAACTCATTCTTTCTGATTAGACAGGGGAGCCTGAATGAGACTACCCCCCAAAATGACATTCACAAAAAGAGTGTTTCTTTACAGTCTGAACAAAACCGAGTGTGCCCCCCTCGTGCTGCCACACAATCCACACAGCGCTGCCTCATGGTGTTGACTGTTCTTGTAATGAGTGCCTGGGGGAGGTTTGCCCACTCCTGCTGCAGGTAGTGCAGCAGCTCCTGTCGATTTGCCGGAACAGGGTGATTTTCTTGAACTCTCCTCCCAAGCTCGCCCCAGATGTTCTCAATTGGGTTCATGTCCGGGCTGTTTGCTGGCCATGGCATCCTGGTGATGCCAGCTTGCACCACAAAAGTGTTCACGGCTCGACAACGATGTGGGGTGGCATTATCGTCCATGAACACAGTCTGAGCCCCAATCTGCTGGAGTGCTGGGACAACCAAAGGCCGTAAAATCTCCTGCAGGTAGCGTTGGCCGTTCAGGTTGCCATCCACATGGTACAGGGGAGTCTTGTGGTGACTGCTGATGCACCCCCATACCATGACGGAGCCACCACCAAAAGCGACGACCTCCTGGATGACGTCATCTGCCAGCTGCTCCCTGGGACGCCGCCACACCCGAATGCGTCCATCTCGTGGCTTCAACTGGAACTTGGACTCATCGGTGAAAAGCACCATCCGCCACTGAGCCCGAGTCCATGTTCGATGAGCTGTGCACCAGGCCAGGCGACGTGCCCGGTGGGCCGCAGTCAGTTTTGGTTTCCGGACTGGGCGCCTTGCTCGAAGGTTGGCAGCATTGAGGCGCCGCCGTATGGTCATCTCACACACTGCTGTGTTAGTGGCAGCTTGGAGCCGACGCCTGATGGTGTTGGAGGTGGTGGTCCTGGTCCGAAGAGCATGTCTGCGGATGAACCTGTCATCTCTTGCAGTGGTCTTCTTTGGCTGGCCTGGACGGGGTCTCTCTTTGACAGTTCCAGTGGCTTGAAAACGTTCTCTCAGCCGAATGATGACAGAGTGGGACACTTGCAGTCTTCTGGCCACTTCTCGAACGCCAACTCGATCCTGCAGCCATGCAATCGCCCGGGTCCGGTCAAAATCAGACAGCTTGCGTCTTGGAGGCATTTTTGTGTTATGAAGAATTATGCACGTTGGGCTGCTTTTAGGGGCATTCCAGTCAGTAAAATGCTCTGCAATGCATTGGTTTTTGCACGTGCATTTGGAATTTCAGTGCAAAACCGTTTGAAGCAGTGTTCACTCTTGCTTAAAAAACAAGCAATTTTGACAACAATCTGCAACTTTCACCCCCCCCCCCCCCCCCCTCTGCATGCCGCACGTGACAATAAGACAGCTTTCGCAAGCTTTGCGGAATACTCTGTTAACCCCTTAAACCTTTCCCAGTCGAATTCTTCGAAAAAATGCATTGCTTGTGTTTTTGGCCAATTTAAAAAGAAAGGGCCTTTTTTCGGGGTGGTCCTTAATTAAAGTTCGACCCTGTATACAGTTCAGATAGATGATGCTCATGACTCTTTATAAATATCCCACTTTTTCCCCAATTCCCATTCACAGAGGATTTTCTGATGCTCATCACAACACTTTTTTGTCTTCCTTTCCTGTGCTTCTCACTTGCATTCTTTCACACCATGGTATTGTATTTTTCAATCCTGTTTATTCTCCGCTCCCTACTTTACAAGTTCACTGCTTGATGTTCTCCAGAGACCCTCCACTTTATGGTATCAACATGTTGTGCACCAACTGAAAGGATCGGACAAACCACCCTTCAGTGGCGATTTATCATTTTTCCACTGCAGTTGTCTTCTTTTGATATTCCATGGATTTGAACCTGAGGCCCTTCACACAGACACACACACACACACACACACACACACACACACACACACACACACACACACACACCACACACACACACACAATTTTAATTTTTTAGCCCCTCCATTACAGCCCAAACCCACTGTTGTACTTTATTCATGTTTCCATGTTCCCCATATTCGATCTTTTCCAAACACATCAGCCTTTGAAGTCCTGCAGTCCTTCCTGCCTTTCATCCTTCTCTGCTACAAACCGTTCCTTTTCTACACTGCAGACCTAGCACTGTGCATTGCTACGCTCTTATGACAGTCATTTCTGTCGCTACCCCTTTACTTCTCTTTAGGCGGCATTGAACAACAGGATGGACGTGCCATATTCATTTCCATCCATTTCTCCCTTTCCTATCCCACCCTTCAAAATCATTCTTCTGTTCTTCTCCTATCCATTATTCATCAGCCTCACGTTGTCTCCTCACATCTATTGATCTTCGTTCTTCTTTTCTGCACTTCTCCATCATTCATCCTTCTCACGTTCCTCAGTTACCGTTCCATCAGTGTGTTACCGTGCTGATGTTCTCTTCTTCTCATCTTGTTCTTCATTTACTGTTGTCATGTTCTGCCCCTGGCCTACACTCAGCATTTTTATGTCCTCTTCGTTTCACCGCGTAAACCATTTATTATCACATTCCCGTCCTCTCAGTTCGTCTAATTCTGTGCTGATTATGCCCACTACTGCTCTGTCACTGTCCTGTTTTCATCATTCTGTGCAGATTGTGCCCACTATTACTGTCACTGTCCTGTTTTCATCATTCTGTGCTGATTGTGCCCACTATTACTGTCACTGTCCTGTTTTCATCATTCTGTGCTGATTGTGCCCACTATTACTGTCGCTGTCCTGTTTTCATCATTCTGTGCTGATTGTGCCCACTACTACTCTGTGCTATCCTGTTTTCATCATTCTGTGCTGATTGTGCCCACTACTACTCTGTGCTATCCTGTTTTCATCATTCTGTGCTGATTATGCCCACTACTACTCTGTCACTGTCCTGTTTTCATCATTCTGTGCTGATTGTGCCCACTATTACTGTCACTGTCCTGTTTTCATCATTCTGTGCTGATTGTGCCCACTATTACTGTCGCTGTCCTGTTTTCATCATTCTGTGCTGATTGTGCCCACTACTACTCTGTGCTATCCTGTTTTCATCATTCTGTGCTGATTGTGCCCACTACTACTCTGTGCTATCCTGTTTTCATCATTCTGTGCTGATTATGCCCACTACTACTCTGTCACTGTCCTGTTTTCATCATTCTGTGCTGATTATGCCCACTACTACTCTGTCACTGTCCTGTTTTCATCATTCTGTGCTGATTGTGCCCACTACTACTGTCACTGTCCTGTTTTCATCATTCTGTGCTGATTGTGCCCACTACTACTGTCACTGTCCTGTTTTCATCATTCTGTGCTGATTGTGCCCACTATTACTGTCACTGTCCTGTTTTCATCATTCTGTGCTGATTGTGCCCACTACTACTCTGTCACTATCCTGTTTTCATCATTCTGTGCTGAATGTGCCCACTACTACTCTGTCACTGTCCTGTTTTCATCATTCTGTGCTGATTGTGCCCACTATTACTGTCACTGTCCTGTTTTCATCATTCTGTGCTGATTGTGCCCACTACTACTCTGTCACTGTCCTGTTTTCATCATTCTGTGCTGAATGTGCCCACTACTACTCTGTCACTATCCTGTTTTCATCATTCTGTGCTGAATGTGCCCACTACTACTCTGTCACTGTCCTGTTTTCATCATTCTGTGCTGATTGTGCCCACTGCTACTCTGTCACTGTCCTGTTTTCATCATTCTGTGCTGATTGTGCCCACTACTACTCTGTCACTGTCCTGTTTTCATCATTCTGTGCTGATTGTGCCCACTGCTACTCTGTCACTGTCCTGTTTTCATCATTCTGTGCTGATTGTGCCCACTGCTACTCTGTCACTGTCCTGTTTTCATCATTCTGTGCTGATTGTGCTCACTACTACTCTGTGCTATCCTGTTTTCATCATTCTGTGCAGATTGTGCCCACTATTACTGTCACTGTCCTGTTTTCATCATTCTGTGCTGATTATGCCCACTACTACTCTGTCACTGTCCTGTTTTCATCATTCTGTGCTGATTGTGCCCACTACTACTCTGTCACTGTCCTGTTTTCATCATTCTGTGCTGATTGTGCCCACTATTACTGTCGCTGTCCTGTTTTCATCATTCTGTGCTGATTGTGCTCACTACTACTCTGTCACTGTCCTGTTTTCATCATTCTGTGCTGATTGTGCTCACTACTACTCTGTGCTATCCTGTTTTCATCATTCTGTGCAGATTGTGCCCACTATTACTGTCACTGTCCTGTTTTCATCATTCTGTGCTGATTATGCCCACTACTACTCTGTCACTGTCCTGTTTTCATCATTCTGTGCTGAATGTGCCCACTACTACTCTGTCACTGTCCTGTTTTCATCATTCTGTGCTGATTGTGCCCACTATTACTGTCACTGTCCTGTTTTCATCATTCTCACGCTCATGTCTTTCCTTCACTGTCCTCAACCCTCCATTCATCGGCGTCGCACCAGCCTTCCATCTGTTATTCATCTTTACTCCATTTCTTCTCCCCTACCTCCTCCCCCCTTCGTCCAATATTCATCATTCATCAGCGTCATACCAGCCTTCCATCTGTTATTCATCTTTACTCCATTCTTCTCCCCCTCCCTCCTCCCCCCTTCGTCCAACATTCATCATTCATCAGCGTCACACCAGCCTTCCATCTGTTATTCATCTTTACTCCATTCTTCTCCCCCTCCCTCCTCCCCCCTTCGTCCAACATTCATCATTCATCGGCGTCACACCAGCCTTCCATCTGTTATTCATCTTTACTCCATTCTTCTCCCCCTCCCTCCTCCCCCCCCTTCGTCCAACATTCATCATTCAGTCAGTGTCCTCCCATCAAGCAGTCAAAATTATCGCGTTTCACCTCCACCCCCACCCCTCCACCCTCCCAAGTCCCCAGAGTCCAACATTCATCAGTCTCCTCTCTTTCACCAGTCCAACATTCATCGTCTTCTCTTTGTCCTCAGTTCAACATTCATCAGTCATCTCTTTGTCCTCAGTCCAACATTCATCAGTCATCTCTTTTTCCCCACTCCAACATTCATCAGTCTTCTCTTTTTCCTCAGTCTAACATTCATCATTCTTCTCTTCTTTTTTTTTAGTCCAACATTCATCAGTCTTCTCTTTTTCCTCAGTCCAACATTCATCAGTCTTCTCTTTTTCCCCACTCCAACATTCATCAGTCTTCTCTTTTTCCTCAGTCCAACATTCATCAGTCTTCTCTTTTTCCTCAGTCCAACATTCATCAGTCATCTTTTTTCCCCACTCCAACATTCATCAGTCTTCTCTTTTTCCTCAGTCCAACATTCATCAGTCTTCTCTTTTTCCTCAGTCCAACATTCATCAGTCTTCTCTTTTTCCCCACTCCAACATTCATCAGTCTTCTCTTTTTCCCCACTCCAACATTCATCAGTCAGTCTTCTCTTTTTCCCCACTCCAACATTCATCAGTCTTCTCTTTTTCCTCAGTCCAACATTCATCAGTCTTCTCTTTTTCCCCACTCCGACATTCATCAGTCTTCTCTTTTTCCTCAGTCCAACATTCATCAGTCTTCTCTTTTTCCCCACTCCAACATTCATCAGTCTTCTCTTTTTCCTCAGTCCAACATTCATCAGTCTTCTCTTTTTCCCAGTCCAACATTCATCATTCTTCTCTTTTTCCTCAGTCCAACATTCATCAGTCTTCTCTTTTTCCCCACTCCGACATTCATCAGTCTTCTCTTTTTCCTCAGTCCAACATTCATCAGTCTTCTCTTTTACCCCACTCCAACATTCATCAGTCTTCTCTTTTTCCTCAGTCCAACATTCATCAGTCTTCTCTTTTTCCTCAGTCCAACATTCATCAGTCTTCTCTTTTTCCCCACTCCAACATTCATCAGTCTTCTCTTTTTCCCCACTCCAACATTCATCAGTCTTCTCTTTTTCCCCACTCCAACATTCATCAGTCTTCTCTTTTGCCTCAGTCCAACATTCATCAGTCTTCTCTTTTTCCCCACTCCAACATTCATCAGTCTTCTCTTTTTCCTCAGTCCAACATTCATCATTCTTCTCTTTTTCCCAGTCCAACATTCATCATTCTTCTCTTTTTCCTCAGTCCAACATTCATCATTCTTCTCTTTTTCCCAGTCCAACATTCATCATTCTTCTCTTTTCCCCCTAGTCCAACATTCATCAGTCTTCTCTTTTTCCCCAGTCCAACATTCATCAGTCTTTTCTTTTTCCTCAGTCGACTATTCATCAGTCTTCTCTTTTTCCTCAGTCGACTATTCATCAGTCTTCTCTTTTTCCCCAGTCCAACATTCATCAGTCTTCTCTTTTTCCCCCACTCCAACATTCATCAGTCTTCTCTTTTTCCTCAGTCCAACATTCATCAGTCTTCTCTTTTTCCTCAGTCCAACATTCATCAGTCTTCTCTTGTTCCTCAGTCCAACATTCATCAGTCTTCTCTTTTTCCTCAGTCCAACATTCATCAGTCTTCTCTTTGCCCTCAGTCCAACATTCATCAGTCTTCTATTTTTCCTCAGTCCAACATTCATCAGTCTTCTCTTTGCCCTCAGTCCAACATTCATCAGTCTTCTCTTTTTCCTCAGTCCAACATTCATCAGTCTTCTCTTTGCCCTCAGTCCAACATTCATCAGTCTTCTCTTTGCCCTCAGTCCAACATTCATCAGTCTTCTCTTTTTCCTCAGTCCAACATTCATCAGTCTTCTCTTTGCCCTCAGTCCAACATTCATCAGTCTTCTCTTTGCCCTCAGTCCAACATTCATCAGTCTTCTCTTTTTCCTCAGTCCAACATTCATCAGTCTTCTCTTTGCCCTCAGTCCAACATTCATCAGTCTTCTCTTTGCCCTCAGTCCAACATTCATCAGTCTTCTCTTTTTCCCCAGTCCAACATTCATCAGTCTTTTCTTTTTCCTCAGTCCAACATTCATCAGTCTTCTCTTTTTCCTCAGTCGACTATTCATCAGTCTTCTCTTTTTCCCCAGTCCAACATTCATCAGTCTTCTCTTTTTCCCCCACTCCAACATTCATCAGTCTTCTCTTTTTCCTCAGTCCAACATTCATCAGTCTTCTCTTTTTCCTCAGTCCAACATTCATCAGTCTTCTCTTGTTCCTCAGTCCAACATTCATCAGTCTTCTCTTTTTCCTCAGTCCAACATTCATCAGTCTTCTCTTTGCCCTCAGTCCAACATTCATCAGTCTTCTATTTTTCCTCAGTCCAACATTCATCAGTCTTCTCTTTGCCCTCAGTCCAACATTCATCAGTCTTCTCTTTTTCCTCAGTCCAACATTCATCAGTCTTCTCTTTGCCCTCAGTCCAACATTCATCAGTCTTCTCTTTGCCCTCAGTCCAACATTCATCAGTCTTCTCTTTTTCCTCAGTCCAACATTCATCAGTCTTCTCTTTGCCCTCAGTCCAACATTCATCAGTCTTCTCTTTGCCCTCAGTCCAACATTCATCAGTCTTCTCTTTTTCCTCAGTCCAACATTCATCAGTCTTCTCTTTGCCCTCAGTCCAACATTCATCAGTCTTCTCTTTGCCCTCAGTCCAACATTCATCAGTCTTCTCTTTGCCCTCAGTCCAACATTCATCAGTATTCTCTTTGTCCTCAGTCCAACATTCATCAGTCTTCTCTTTGTCCTCTGTCCAACATTCATCAGTCTTCTCTTTGCCCTCAGTCCAACATTCATCAGTCTTCTCTTTTTCCCCACTCCAACATTCATCAGTCTTCTCTTTTTCCTCAGTCCAACATTCATCAGTCTTCTCTTTTTCCTCAGTCCAACATTCATCAGTCTTCTCTTTGCCCTCAGTCCAACATTCATCAGTCTTCTATTTTTCCCCAGTCAAACGTTCTTTTCTTCAACCGTCACACCTTTTCGTGCAGTCCAATTTTCGTAATTCTTACATTGTCCTCAGTCCACCGTTATTCATTGTCACGTCCACATCCCATCCCAGTCCCTCCACTTAGCTGTTCACCATTCATGTTTTTCCCTGTTCAGACATTCATCATTCTCATATTCCCCCCCCCACCTCAACATTCATCGTTCTCACATTTCCCTAGTCAACGCTCATCATTTTCAAGGGTTTTTTTTTTGGCCGGTCCTACATTCATTATTCTTACGTTTCCCCCCACTCCAACATTCATCATTCTCCCGTTTTCCGCCACTCCAGATTGTTTCATGTTCACGTTTCCTCCATCCAGCATTCATCATTCTCACGTTTGTCCCCACTCCTACATTCATCATTCTCACGTTTGCCTCGGTCCATTCATCATTTTCATCATTTGCTCAATGAAACATTCAATATTCTCACAATTCTCTTGGTCAAACATTCATTATTCTCACAATTCTCTTGGTCAAACATTCATTATTCTCACAATTCTCTTGGTCAAACATTCATTATTCTCACGTTTTCCCCCGCCCAACATTCATCATTCTAACGTCCCACCTCTTCAAAATGCTTTATTTTCGTTTTTCCTGTCCGATATTCATTTACAGCTTTCCCGCAAATCCAACATTCATCATTATCACGTTTCCCTTCGTGCAACATTCATCATTTTCGCGTCATTCTCTTCAACATGTTCGTCATTCACCATTCCCACTTTCTCTTCTCAATTTCCGTCTGTCATTCGTCATTCTCTTCAACATGTTCGTCATTCACCATTCCCACTTTCTCTTCTCAATTTCCGTCTGTCATTCGTCATTCTCTTCAACATGTTCGTCATTCACCATTCCCACTTTCTCTTCTCAATTTCCGTCTGTCATTCGTCATTCTCTTCAACATGTTCGTCATTCACCATTCCCACTTTCTCTTCTCAATTTTCGTCTGTCATTCGTCATTCTCTCGTTCTTCTTTTCCGATCATGTCCAGCATTCGCTCTTCTCTCGTTCCCTTCTCATTCCATTCATCATTGGATTATTCTGACGATGTCCGATTTCCATGTTCTCCATGATTCCCACGTTCCTCCCTCTTAGCTCCCTTCATTCACCCAGTTTCCCATTCATCATTCTCACCTCCTTTTCTCTGTTTACAAACATTTTTCGTCCCCTTGTTTCCTTTGTTTTCTTCTGGCCTTCATTGCCCCATTGCAGCGCTGTCCAGTGTTTATTAATCCATTGGTCTCGCACTCCTCTCTTCTTTTCCTTGTTATCTCGTCCTTCATCGTTCTCTTCTTATTTTCCCATCCATAAATCTGTCCGTCACCTTTCATACATCATTTATCATTCTCATATTCTTCTTTTCACCTCTCGTTTATAGAGAACATGTTCTCTTTTCATCCCACCCCGGATTCATGATTCTGACGCTTTAATCATCTCGATCATAATTCGTCTCATGTTCTCCATGCGTGCATTCTTTTATCGCTTTTGCGTTTGCCTGTTCCAATCGGGGTCATATGTACCATCCTCAGTGTCTTGCCACCTCATCCACACCGCTCTTCATCACTCACACGTTAGTCCCCCATTACTTTTTCATCATGTTCACGTTAGTCCCCCATTACTTTTTCATCATGTTCACGTCAGTCCCCCATTACTTTTTCATCATGTTCACGTTAGCCTCCCATCTCTCTTTCATCATTCTCACGTTCTCCTTTTCTCCTGTCTTGCTTCATTCTTTGGTTTTTCTACCCGTTTTTCACCCCTTTTCCTTCCCCTGTTGTCTCTCTGTCGTCTTTCTTGTGCTCTTTTTGCACTCCCCTTCATACTTCTCGTGTTCTGGTCCCGTCGATCATTCACCAAAGTCTCGTTCTTGTCATTTAGTCACACCCTTCACGGTGTCTTGTTCTCACTGTGTCTGCATTCATATTCCTTCCTTCTTTCATATCTACGTTTCCCTGATCTTGGCCTTCATAAATCATCCTTTCCGTGAACGTCTTCATATTGTTCTCATCCCATATGTCATTCGCTACTTGTAGTTCTATCCATCACTGAAACCTTTTACGTTCTTCCCCGTCCATTACACATCAGTTTCACGTTCCTGTCTATTCATCTCGTCCATTTCGCGTTTCTATCTCCTCGCTGCGTCCATCTGTCATCATTCTTGTCATCACTTCCTCTATTTCTTCCTTTAGTGAACCATTCTGACAATATCTTTACTTTTATATAGTCCATCAAATTGGCGCTCATTTCTTTCTTCCTCTGTTCTTGTCCCGCCCCCTGTTCTTCATTTCTGCCTTTTCTTCTTTTCACCTTGTGAAAAATGTGTTGTTCTCTTCTGTCATTTCCCCCAGTTTGTCCATCACTGAATCGTTCTCACGCTGTTGTAATCTATCATTATGCTGCTCTCGCCTTTTCCCTCTCATAAACCCCTCTTTTGTCAGTCACATGCTACTGTCCCTCTCATAAACCCTTCTGTTGTCAGTCACATGCTACTGTCCCTCTCATAAACCCTTCTGTTGTCAGTCACGTGCTACTGTCCCTCTCATAAAGCCTTCTGTTGTCAGTCACATGCTACTGTCCCTCTCATAAACCCTTCTGCTGTCAGTCACATGCTACTGTCCCTCTCATAAACCCTTCTGTTGTCAGTCACATGCTACTGTCCCTCTCATAAACCCTTCTGTTGTCAGTCACATGCTACTGTCCCTCTCATAACCCCTTCTGTTGTCAGTCACATGCTACTGTCCCTCTCATAACCCCTTCTGTTGTCAGTCACATGCTACTGTCCCTCTCATAACCCCTTCTGTTGTCAGTCACATGCTACTGTCCCTCACATAAACCCTTCTGTTGTCAGTCGCATGCTACTGTCCCTCTCATAAACCTTTCTTTTGTCAGTCGCATGCTACTGTCCCTCTCATAAACCCTTCTTTTGTCAGTCGCATGCTACTGTCTCTCTCATAAACCTTTCTTTTGTCAGTCACATGCTACTGTCCCTCTCATAAACCCTTCTGTTGTCAGTCACATGCTACTGTCCCTCTCATAAACCTTTCTTTTGTCAGTCACATGCTACTGTCCCTCTCATAAACCCTTCTGTTGTCAGTCACATGCTACTGTCCCTCTCATAAACCCTTCTGTTGTCAGTCACGTGCTACTGTCCCTCTCATAAACCCTTCTGTTGTCAGTCACATGCTACTGTCCCTCTCATAAACCCTTCTGTTGTCAGTCACGTGCTACTGTCCCTCTCATAAACCCTTCTGTTGTCAGTCACATGCTACTGTCCCTCTCATAACCCCTTCTGTTGTCAGTCACATGCTACTGTCCCTCTCATAACCCCTTCTGTTGTCAGTCACATGCTACTGTCCCTCTCATAACCCCTTCTGTTGTCAGTCACGTGCTACTGTCCCTTTCATAACCCCTTCTGTTGTCAGTCACGTGCTACTGTCCCTCTCATAAACCCTTCTGTTGTCAGTCACGTGCTACTGTCCCTCTCATAACCCCTTCTGTTGTCAGTCACATGCTACTGTCCCTCTCATAACCCCTTCTGTTGTCAGTCACATGCTACTGTCCCTCTCATAACCCCTTCTGTTGTCAGTCACGTGCTACTGTCCCTCTCATAACCCCTTCTGTTGTCAGTCACGTGCTACTGTCCCTCTCATAACCCCTTCTGTTGTCAGTCACGTGCTACTGTCCCTCTCATAACCCCTTCTGTTGTCAGTCACATGCTACTGTCCCTCTCATAAACCCTTCTGTTGTCAGTCACGTGCTACTGTCCTTCTCATAACCCCTTCTGTTGTCAGTCACGTGCTACTGTCCTGTCCACCGTGCGTCATTGTCACATTCTTCTCTTCGCCTCTCCTTGATGGATATAATGTCATCTCATCTCAGCTGTCATTTATAATTGTCTGTTATTCATCATTCACGTTTACTCCTTTCATACTTCCTTCAGTATTCTTACTTTCCGTTTTTATCCCGCCCATTATACGTTATTCTGACGTTTTCATCCCGCCCATTATACGTTATTCTGACGTTTTCATCCCGCCCATTATACATTATTCTGACGTTTTTATCCCGCCCATTATACGTTATTCTGACGTTTTCATCCCGCCCATTATACGTTATTCTGACGTTTTTATCCCGCCCATTATACGTTATTCTGACGTTTTCATCCCGCCCATTACACGTTATTCTGACGTTTTTATCCCGCCCATTATACGTTATTCTGACGTTTTTATCCCGCCCATTACACGTTATTCTGACGTTTTTATCCCGCCCATCATACGTTATTCTGACGTTTTTATCCCGCCCATTACACGTTATTCTGACGTTTTTATCCCGCCCATCATACGTTATTCTGACGTTTTTATCCCGCCCATTACACGTTATTCTGACGTTTTTATCCCGCCCATTATACGTTATTCTGACGTTTTCATCCCGCCCATTATACGTTATTCTGACGTTTTCATCCCGCCCATTATACGTTATTCTGACGTTTTCATCCCGCCCATTATACATTATTCTGACGTTTTCATCCCGCCCATTATACGTTATTCTGACGTTTTCATCCCGCCCATTATACGTTATTCTGACGTTTTCATCCCGCCCATTATACGTTATTCTGACGTTTTTATCCCGCCCATTATACGTTATTCTGACGTTTTTATCCCGCCCATTACACGTTATTCTGACGTTTTTATCCCGCCCATTATACGTTATACTGACGTTTTTATCCCGCCCATTACACGTTATTCTGACGTTTTTATCCCGCCCATTATACGTTATTCTGACGTTTTCATCCCGCCCATTACACGTTATTCTGACGTTTTTATCCCGCCCATTATACGTTATTCTGACGTTTTCATCCCGCCCATTATACGTTATTCTGACGTTTTTATTACCTCGTCCGGACGATGTTTCGTCATTCTCTCTTTCTTCTGTCATCCCACTTTCTTCTTTTTCCGTCATTTATTCATCATTGTCCCTTTCCTGATCATTCCCACATTGTCTTCACGTTCCCTTCTTCATTCTGTATTCTCACTCTCTAGTTCCATCAGCTATTTACTGTGTTCACATTCTCCTCCAATCAGCCGTTTACTGTGTTCACATTCTCCTCCAATCAGCCGTTTACTGTGTTCACATTCTCCTCCAATCAGCCATTTACTGTGTTCACATTCTCCTCCAGTCAGTCATTTTCACCATCCTCGGACATCACTCATCCACGGCTTTCACGTTCTTCACCACTCAGTCCTTCATCGTTTTTAAGTTCTTCTCAGTCAGCCATTCGTCTTTTCAGATTCTTCTCCAGTCGGTCATTCATCATATCCAGATTCTTCTCCAGTTAGTCACTTACCATTTTAACACTGTTCTCCAGTCATTCATTTATCCCTTTCACGTTCTTCTCAGTCAGTCAGTAATCGTTTTCAAGTTCTTCTCAGTCAGTAATTCGTTGTTTTTAGGTTCTTCTCAGCCAGTAATCCCTTGTTTTTAGGTTCTTCTCAGTCAGTAATTCGTTGTTTTTAGGTTCTTCTCAGTCAGTAATTCGTTGTTTTTAGGTTCTTCTCAGTCAGTAATTCGTTGTTTTCAGCTTCTTCTCTTGTCGGTCTTCCATCATGTTCAGGTTCTTCTCCAGTTAGTCACCTATCATTTCAACACTGTTCTCCAGTCATTCATTCGTCCTTTCACGTTCTTCTCCAGTTAGTCACCTATCATTTCAACACTGTTCTCCAGTCATTCATTCGTCCTTTCACGTTCTTCTCCAGTCAGTCAGTCATCGTTTTCTCGTTCTTATCCTGCCAGGCGTTCATCATTTTCACGTTCTTCCATCAACAATCATTCATCATTTTCACGTTCTTCCATCAACAATCATTTATCATTTTCACGTTCTTCCATCAACAATCATTCTTCTTTTTCACGCTCATTTCCTTTCAGTAATTTATTATTTTCACATTCTTTTTTTTTTTTTTCATTCATCAGTTTCACGTTAATTCATAGCTGCAAAGTTGTTGCTAAATCCAGAATTATATTATTTTCTGACTTCCATCAGTTTGAAACATCCGAATCCAAAAATGTATAACGTGTGGAAAATAGAAAAAGAAATTAAGCGTAATTATAAACTACCATTGTATGCTGCTAAATTAGGATGCATTGTTGTCATGAGATCTTTTGACGAAGCGCAGGCGTTTGAAAGACATTCTTGGAGAACAATCTACCGTCAAGCTTCACTTCTCATATCAATATTTTCAGAGAGAAAGATGAGACTATATCCAATTCAAAGCAAATTCTTCTATTACATGCAAGGAATCTGATGAATATTTGAAGTCAGTCTTTTCGCGTAAAATATTGCTGGAATTTTATTTGTTGTTATATATGCCAGAAGATCGTTTTAAAAAGCCTCTGAAAAAAAATAGTCATAATACGTCAGGCCCGTTAAAGAAGGTTGATGCACATTAGATAATAAGCTTTAAAAAAAAGGGTTATCAGTATTTTTTTTCTACTTAATGAAGTCCAGTCACTTCAAAATCATGCCGCAAGACTCGAGCCAAGAGCAAACGGTGACGTGCCAGTGAGCTGCTTAACACTCTGTACTGGCTTCCACTGAGGACAGCGCGCGCGCGCTCTCGTGTGTGTGTATGTGTGTGTGTGTGTGTGTGAGAGAGAGAGAGAGAGAGAGAGAGAGAGACAGAGAGAGAGAGAGAGAGAGAGAGAGAGAGAGATGCACATCTTGCGTGCGCGCGCATGGTTGACTGTGTATAGTAAAAAGTCAGTAATTTTCTTTCCATTATCTCCTGCCTGTCTATTTATTTCCCATGCCAAGTGTTCGCTCTTAAGAGCTTCTTCAAGGCAGCTGCAAGGCATAAAAGGACATAGCATTACTATTCTGTACATCTTCACATAAAAGGACATAGCAATACTATTCTGTACAACTTCACATAAAAGGACATAACATTGCTATTCTGTACATCTTCACATAAAAGGACATAGCAATACTATTCTGTACAACTTCACATAAAAGGACATAGCATTACTATTCTGTACAACTTCACATAAAAGGACATAGCATTACTATTCTGTACAACTTCACATAAAAGGACATAGCATTACTATTCTGTACAACTTCACATAAGAACATGTCTAAAACTCCCATTCATCCCCGCACGTGCACACACACACACACACACACACACACACACACACACACACACACACACACACACACACACACACACATGCAATGGATAGGCCTTAAACATTCACCCCAACCCCTAACCTTATACTATCTCTATACATTAGCTACAAAGACAATAATGACTAGACATAAAAGGCAAGAAACATTATCAGTAATGTCATGATATGAATACAAATAATAGTTATTATAGACATCATGTAATAAATCCAGTCAACCGAGGAAATCATTCTCCTTACAAAGATCAAAGATTAAAGTCTAAGCTTTACATGTAAACCTACGTGACGATGACAATTACCAGAAATTGACCTCTCCCCCTCCTCCTCTTCACTCTCTCCCCCAACCCCACCACCATTATCAATCATGCTAGCTACAATGAATAATATTAAAGTCTGATACATTAGGCATATAATGTAGGTATAAAATTTGGCATAAATCTAAAACATCACATTGTCAATACTGTCTTATTAAAAACAAACACAAAAATTGTCAGGGATAATAATCTGAGAAATCTAATAAATGTGTGTCAGTCTCTAACAAAATTTAATGTATGGAAGAAGTCTCCAAAGTTAAAAGCAAATAGTATAACAACATAAGATGAAATTCAGTTCAGATAAGTTGGAAAGAGATGTGTTCTCAGGAAAGGTTATACAGGCTGAAGAAGACCAGGGATTGAGGGCAGGCAGAAGACAGACAGTAAGAAAAGGAAAGAAGGAGGGGGGGGGGGTGCAAGGGCTATAGAGACAACGTCAGTATCACTGTACCCAGGGGAAAAAAAACAACAAAAAAAACAGCTACAAGAAAAGAACGTGTGTGAGTGTGTGTGTGTGTGTGTGTGTGTGTGTGTGTGTGGTGGTGTGTGTGTGGTGTGTGTGAGTGTGTGTGTGTGTGTGTGTGTGTGTGTGTGTGTGTCAGTGTGCACGTGCGGGGATGAATGGGAGTTTTAGACATGTTCTTATGTGAAGTTGTACAGAATAGTAATGCTATGTCCTTTTATGTGAAGTTGTACAGAATAGTAATGCTATGTCCTTTTATGTGAAGTTGTACAGAATAGTAATGCTATGTCCTTTTATGTGAAGATGTACAGAACAGTAATGCTATGTCCTTTTATGTGAAGTTGTACAGAATAGTAATGCTATGTCCTTTTATGTGAAGATGTACAGAATAGTATTGCTATGTCCTTTTATGTGAAGTTGTACAGAATAGTAATGCTATGTCCTTTTATGTGAAGTTGTACAGAATAGTAATGCTATGTCCTTTTATGTGAAGTTGTACAGAATAGTAATGTTATGTCCTTTTATGTGAAGATGTACAGAACAGTAATGCTATGTCCTTTTATGTGAAGATGTACAGAATAGTAATGCTATGTCCTTTTATGTGAAGTTGTACAGAATAGTAATGCTATGTCCTTTTATGTGAAGTTGTACAGAATAGTATTGCTATGTCCTTTTATGTGAAGATGTACAGAACAGTAATGCTAGGTCCTTTTATGCCTTGCAGCTGCCTTGAAGAAGCTCTTAAGAGCGACAATTTGGCATGGGAAATAAATAGAGGCAAGAGATGAAGAACAAAGATGTTATTGACTTTAATATATACTACTAAAAACAATTGAAGTACCACCCCTAATTTTTGTATGCAATTTTTAAAAAGCTCTGATAAACCAATTAATATTGATAATTGAATAAACTCTGCTGGATAAGCTTACCCGGTTCTCAAATACTACTCCTCGTGCATTTTTGTTATGTTAAAGTCGGTCAGCAGTTATCTACCGCGTCGCATCTGAGGCAAAAAAATCCCGAGAAATTATCGAACTTGTGTCGCTCCCAGATTTTGACACAGACACAGCAAGAAAAAAAAATGTGATGCACGTGAAAGCAAGGTCTTTTCTGAGCAGAATTGCAATCAGTTAGCACATTTGACTGGTATAAAAAGTCGCGAAATTTAGGAAGATTTAACCATGCCTGCGAGACAACGACTAAGCAACACCGACAGAGGAAGAGCGATAGCATGGTATCAAGAAGGTATTGGCTTGAGGGAGATTGGTC
>CM065741.1:1464166-1474166 GCA_033310375.1 Conus canariensis
CACCATATGAATTGATGAGTTTGTGGAGGAGCCAGAGTACAGGGGACACCATATGAATTGATGAGTTTGTGGAGGAGCCAGAGGGCAGGGGACACCATATGAATTGATGAGTTTGTGGAGGAGCCAGAGGGCAGGGGACACCATATGAATTGATGAGTTTGTGGAGGAGCCAGAGGGCAAGGGACACCATATGAATTGATGAGTTTGTGGAGGAGCCAGAGGACAGGGACAAGATGGGGATGGAGAGGTGTCGAATGAAACATATCTGTGTTGTTTTAACGAATTGCACTGGTGTGGGTTGACTTTGCCAAATATGTCTTAATCTCTTTTTTTTTCTTGTAGTTTTTGCACAATGCTGGGAATACGGCTCCACTTTGTGTTGGTCGTGGTGTTCTCTCTCTCTCTCTCTCTCTCTCCTCTCTCTCTCTCTCTCTCTCTCTCTCTCTCTCTAAATGACTTGATTTATTATCCATATGACATCCCCTCCTACCCGTGGCGACTGGGCTATCATTATGCTTTTCCCACCTCCATTTGTGCTTTATTTTCTATCCCCCCCCCCCCCCCCCCCCCGGGTGCTTCAAAATCGATTGTCTTGTATCTCTTTGGAATTTTTTGATTGTCAGACTGTTCTAAACATGCTCTCTTATCGCACCTACTCTCGCCTCTTTCTCCCCCACCCTCCTCTCTCTCTCTCTCTCTCTCTCTCTCTCTCTGCAGACTTAACCCGCACTCCCTTCGCTCCTGCGTCTCTCTCTCTCTATTTTTTTTGTTTTGTTTTTGTTTTGAATTTTAACCCCGTATTGTATTGTAGTTCTAGTCACTTTTGCATGCTTCCTTTGTTACCTTTTATTTTATGTTGTTGACCCTACTCAGGGCGAGGACTGGATGTAAAAAAGCACATCAGTGCTTATCTATTATCCTCGTAAATAAAGAATTTTGTCTTGTTTTGTCTTGTCTTGTCTCTCTCTCTCTCTCTCTCTCTCTCTCTCTCTCTCTCTCTCTCTCTCTCTCTCTGTTTGCCTGCCTATCTGTGTGTCTCTCTTTGTCTGTCTCTCTGTCTCTCTCTCATTCTGTCTGTCTCTCTCTCTCTCTCTCGCGCGCGCGCTCGCTTTCTCCGTCACTCTCTCTCTCTCTCTCTCTCTCTCTCTCTCTCTCTCTCTCTCTCTCTGTTTGTCTGCCTGCCTGTCTGTCTGTGTGTCTCTCTTTGTCTGTCTCTCTGTCTCTCTCTCATTCTGTCTCTCTCTCTCTCGCGCGCGCGCGCGCTCGCTTTCTCCGTCATTCCCTCTCTCTCTCTCTCTCTCTCTCTCTCTCTCTCTGTGTGTCTCTCTCTCTCTCTCTCCAGGTACTTGTACCCTTCTCTCTGTCTGTCTGTTTGTCTGTCTCTCTCGCTGTGTCTGTCTGTCTGTCTCCCTCTCTCTCTCTCTCTGTCTGTCTGCCTGCCTGTCTGTCTGTCTGTGTGTCTCTCTTTGTCTGTCTGTCTGTCTCTCCTCTCGTTCTGTCTGTCTGTCTGTCTCTCTCTCTCTCGCGCGCGCGCTCGCTTTCTCCGTCACTCTCTCTCTCTCTCTCTCTCTCTCTCTCTCTCTCTCTCTCTCTCTCTCTCTCTCCTCCCAGGTACTTGTACCCTTCTCTCTGTCTGTTCGTCTGTCTCTGTCGCTGTGTATGTCTGTCTGTCTGTCTGTCTCCCTCCCTCCCTCTCTCTCTCTCTCTCTCTCTCTCTCTCTCTCTCTCTCTCTCTCTCTCTTACAGGCAACCATCTGTATTTAGACTCATCTTACTTATGGCCTGCACTAAAGAGGATGTTGTTAAAAATTTTGCCTTGTACCTATACAAAGCCTTCAAATTCCGAAGCACAGTTTGTTCTTGAGCATTTGCTGTTTTCGTTTTGATCAATATGCTTTATAGTATCATTTTTGTCAATGTGTAATCCACCCCATCATAAGGGGCTGTGGCCTGTAATGATTAAATCATCCGTATCCGTATCCGTATCTCTCTCTCTCCAGGTACTTATGCCCTTCTCTCTGTCTGTCTGTCTGTCTGTCTGTCTGTCTCCTCTCTCTCTCTCTCTCTCCTCTCCTCTCTCTCTCTCTCTCTCGCTGTGTCTGTCTGTCTGTCTCCCCCCCCCCTCTCTCTCTCTCTCTCTCTCTCTCTCTCTGTGTACTTATACCTTTTTCTCTTGTGTTTACAATTCTTCCTGATTGATGCTTTGATGTTTCGTGGCATTGACTGTGAGGATCATAAACCTTGCTTTTACTCTTTTTTATTTTGTTGTAAAACTGGATTGTCGTATTTATCATTAAAAGCTTGCAATAAGAAAACAACTTGCAAAACTGTTCTAAAATGTGAAAATTAGTACAGTAAGCGAAGTTTCGTATCAGCAATTTGTTTAATCTGGGGAATGTGAATGTGTAAGAGTCGATGACGTCTAGTGTCATCTTGTCAGAATCTCCATACCCTTCACAGTGTCATTATTGATTCTGCTGTGTGTGCCCTTCACTGTGTCATTATTGATTGTGTTGTGTGTGCCCTTCACTGTCTCATTATTGATTGTGTTGTGTGTGCCCTTCACTGTGTCATTATTGATTCTGTTGTGTGTGTGCCCTTCACTGTGTCATTATTGATTCTGTTGTGTGTGTACTCTTCACTGTGTCATTATTGATTCTGTTGTGTGTACCCTTCAATGTGTCATTATTGATTCTGTTGTGTGTGTACCCTTCAATGTGTCATTATTGATTCTGTTGTGTGTACCCTTCGCTGTGTCATTATTGATTCTGTTGTGTGTACCCTTCACTGTGTCATTATTGATTCTGTTGTGTGTTTCCCTTCACTGTGTCATTACTGATTCTGTTGTGTGTGTACCCTTCACTGTGTCATTATTGATTCTGTTGTGTGTGTACCCTTCACTGTGTCATTATTGATTCTGTTGTGTGTGTGCCCTTCACTGTGTCATTATTGATTCTGTTGTGTGTGTACCCTTCACTGTGTCATTATTGATTCTGTTGTGTGTTCCCTTCACTGTGTCATTATTGATTCTGTTGTGTGTACCCTTCACTGTAGCATTATTGATTCTGTTGTGTGTTCCCTTCACTGTGGCATTATTGATTCTGTTGTGTGTGTACCCTTCACTGTGTCATTATTGATTCTGTTGTGTGTACCCTTCACTGTGTCATTATTGATTCTGTTGTGTGTGTACCCTTCAATGTGTCATTATTGATTCTGTTGTGTGTGTACCCTTCACTGTGTCATTATTGATTCTGTTGTGTGTGTTCCCTTCACTGTGTCATTATTGATTCTGTTGTGTGTGTTCCCTTCACTGTGTCATTATTGATTCTGTTGTGTGTGTGCCCTTCACTGTGTCATTATTGATTCTGTTGTGTGTACCCTTCACTGTGTCATTATTGATTCTGTTGTGTGTAGTAGAAAGAAACTCGTGGAGAGCGTGGTAGCAGAGAGTCCTCAGAAGAGAAGCCCCCTTCAAGCAAGTGTTTCGGCCCTTATCTCCTGACACTCTAGGGGGGTTGGGCCACACCCGGTTCATGACTCCGGATGTCCCTCTGCTGCCCTTTTTCTTCCCATCTTGGGACAAGCGATGGCTGGGAGTCGAACCCATGACCTTCTGGACATGCTCATTTTCCACTTAATGACTCGCGCTTTAACCACTGAGCCACAGGGACACCTGATATTTGTAGGGAAATTAAGCCTTATGAAGTTCACTTTTGTTCCTCCTTGACCAGATCCAGCTTGAACACCTCTCTGCCGCTTCTGCCATTGCTTTCAGGGCTCTGGTTTTTTCCCTCCCTGCAACTGAGAGCTGTTTCATGAGGCTGTATGCAGACGTTCCTACAAACCCCCTAGCTCCAGTTTCTGCAGTGAGGACTTTGACCTGATAGCCTTCTCTCCTCAGGCTGTTTGCCAGATCAGCATACTTTTCAGTCTTGTAGATTTGAGCTGCCTCCATTCTGTTCTCATATGGCACCGTGAGCTCGATCATGATCAGCTGCTTGGTTGACTTTGAGTGGACTACTATGTCTGGTCTCATGCCACTCTTGCTGATGATCTCTGGGTGACTCTTCCATTCTGGGAGGTCTGCAGTGCACTCCCAGTCATCTGCCCCGTCCAGCAGATTCTGCCTGCATGTTTCGAGTGGCACTGATGTTCTTGGCCATGATTTGCTGCCTCCTGCCGTGAAGAATGTTGCGGGTGCTTTTGGAGTCCTGATTTTCCCTTTTGTGGTGTTGGTACTAGCCCAGACTACTTGTACAATCTCTTTGAGCACTTGGTTGTGCCTCCATGTGTACCTTCCTTGAGCCAGGGCTACTTTACATGAGCTTAGGACATGCTCCACTGTTTGTTTTTCATGGCAGAGGGGGCATGCAGGATCGTCTGTTTTCCCCCACTTCACCAAGTTTGCATTTGAGGGCAGAAGGTCATATGCAGATCTGAGAATGAAGCTGATCCTGAGAGGGGCCATGTGCCAAATGTCATTCCAAGTGAGACTTCTTTGGAGTGCATTCTCCCACGTTGTCCATTGCCCTTGCTGGCTCTGCTGGACTGCTTTTTGGAGTCTTTTTTGGTCTTCTTCTTTTCTCATCTCCTGAATCATCATGTCTCTTTTGGCTTTTCCTTTGGCCTTTGACCACCATTCAGTTTTGGTCACCCCCAGTCCTTGTCTGTTGGTCTGTGTGTGTCCTGTTATTTCTCTGATCTTGAGACTTTCTTTTGCAGAATCCATCGCCTCTTGAACTTTCCATTTTCTGCCTGTCTTCAGCTGGGGCTTGATTGCTTCTACCACCTTGTCTCCTGAGTCCTCCAGCATGCTTTGAAGTCTGATCTTCACTGCTTTGTATTCCTCCAGGATGGATTTCAGTGGTAGTTTCAGCTTTGCTTGGCGACAGTACAGCGCTATGTCAGTCAGACAGGGTGGGACACCAAGCCATTTCCTTGTGAACTTGTTGATTTTGGCTTCCATTGCCTCCACTATGCTGGTGCAGATGTCGTATATCATCAGAGGCCATAGGAGCTTTGGTATCAGCATGAACTGCAGACACCAGACCTTGTATTTGCCAGGGAGCCCACACTGGTCAATGGTCTCCAAGCCTTCCTCCGCCATCTGCTTGGTTTCTTTTGTTCTTTGTGTGTCTTTCAGCGTATCATCATACCATCTTCCAAGGCTCTTGACTGGTTCTTCTGTGACTGTTGGAATGGCCTGGTTGGCAACACTGAAGACCACAGACCCGGCCACTTTTCCTTTCCTCAGTGAGAGACTCCGTGATTTGTTTGGCTTGAACTTCATTCTGGATGAGGCAACTATGTCGTCCAGCCTCTCCAGCACATGACGTGTCTCGTCTTCTCTGGATGAAATCACTGTAGTGTCATCCATGAAGGCCTTGAGAGGAGGCATCTTGTATCCATCGCCAAGGTCTGTTTGTCTCGCGTTGTGTGTTGCTGCTTTCAAGATGAGTTCCATTGCCAGCACGAACAGTATTGGGGAAATTGCACAGCCCATTGCAATACCCACTTCCAAGTTGATCCAGTCTGTTGTGTACTCCTCGGTAGAGAACCGCATTGAGAAGCCATTGAAGTACTTCTTGAGCATGTCGCGGATGTTCTTTGGCACATGGTACATCTCAAGAGCCAACTGTATCATCTCATGGGGCACAGATCCATATGAGTTTGCCAGGTCAAGCCACACTACGTCCAGGTCTCTCTTTTTTGTTTTTGCTTTTTGGATTGCGTCCCAGATCATTGTGGCGTGTTCTACACAGCCAGCCACGCCTGGGATGCCACCTTTCTGGACTGACACATCCAAGTACTTGTTTTCCATCAGGTACTTGGTCAGCCTTGCTGCCATGACAGAGAAGAAGATTTTCCCTTCGACGTTCAGTAGTGATATTGGCCTGAACTGGCTGATGTCACTTGAGTTTTGCTCTTTGGGGATGTACACACCATCTGCTGTCATCCACTGGCCGCTGATCTTCTGGTTTCTCCAAGCTGATCGCAGCAGCCTGTGGAGCCACTCCAGCACCTTGGGACATTTCTTGTAAAGCTGGTAAGGTATTCCGTTTGGCCCTGGTGATGATTTGGCTCTGGCTTTGTCGACCACCTTCTTGATTTCCGCCAACGTTGGAGGCTTGTCATTGAACTGTTCCTCAGGGTTGGTTGGCCACACCAGACCTTGAATGTCGAGTGGTGCTTTGCTCTGTGGGTCAGAGTATGTTTTCCTCAGATGCTGCTCAAGAACTCCTTTGTCCACACTTAGGGTCCCAGATTTTGGCTGCTCAAACAGTGTTCTGGCAAACTGGAAGGGGTCTCTGAAGAAGCGCTCTTGTGTCTTCTTCTTTTTGCTCTTCCTCTTCCTCGCAGATTCCGCTTTGCTGAGGGCGCTGTGTTTTTCTTTCAGGTCTTTCCACAGTTTTTCCAAGCCTTGTTTTTCAGCTGGCAGTGCGATCTTCATTTGCATCTTGAGGTTTTTCTTTTGGACCCTGATCTTGTCCATCTTTTCTTGGCGTCTGGATTTCTTTGGAGGTGTTTTCTCTTTGGGTAGTTTTGCTCCATAAGCGTCTCTACATGTGGCATACACAATGTCCCCATATGTGGCTAGTTTGTGTTCCAGGGTGCTTTTCCCTATCAGTGCATCGAGTCTTTGGACGATTTTTGCATCCAGTTTCTCCCAATCTTCAGTTTCGTTTGCTCGTGGCAGGTTGAGTTTCAGGCGCCAGGCATCGAGGGCCTGTGCAAATTCCTCATCCGAACCAACAGCGTGGATGTCCTTGGCACTGTGGTTTAAATCCTGGCCTTGGTCTTCCGACGTCTTATCTGCTGATGCAGTGCGCTGCTGCTCATTCAGATGAGTCTTCACACATCCCATCTTTGTTCTGTGGATCTTCATGCCACGGGTGGTAGCGAAACTCTTTCCACAGACACATGGATATTCCATTTGGTCCATGTTCATAGTCCGTTT
Source organism: Conus canariensis (assembly GCA_033310375.1). NCBI lineage: Eukaryota > Metazoa > Mollusca > Gastropoda > Neogastropoda > Conidae > Conus > Conus canariensis. The sequence continues at coordinate 1,471,125 of CM065741.1, forward strand.
GGGATTTGCAGTCATGATTGGTTGAGCACCGATGGATTCATCATTCTCTCCCCCTGTACCCTTCACTGTGTCATTATTGATCGAGTTGTGTGTGCCCTTCACTGTGTCATTGATTTTGCTGTGTGTGCCCTTCACTGTGTCATTGATTTTGCTGTGTGTGCCCTTTACTGTGTCATTGATTTTGCTGTGTGTGCCCTTCACTGTGTCATTATTGATTCTGTTGTGTGTACCCTTCACTGTGTCATTATTGATTCTGTTGTGTGCCCTTCACTGTGTCATTATTGATTCTGTTGTGTGTACCCTTCACTGTGTCATTATTGATTCTGTTGTGTGTACCCTTCACTGTGTCATTATTGATTCTGTTGTGTGTGTACCCTTCAGTGTGTCATTACTGATTCTGTTGTGTGTACCCTTCACTGTGTCATTATTGATTCTGTTGTGTGCCCTTCACTGTGTCATTATTGATTCTGTTATGTGTACCCTTCACTGTGTCATTATTGATTCTGTTGTGTACCCTTAACTGTGTCATTATTGATTCTGTTGAATGTGCTTCTCCAACTTATGACTGACCTAAGGTACCATCAAAAGACCCAAATGTGGTATAATATTCAGACGATTTTTTTTTTATCTAGACAAATGCAAACCTAGGAAAATGAGGGTATAAATAATGCACAAAATATTCATCAATTAGGGATAAATGCATTAAACGTGCGCATGGAATGATACGGCTTGCACATTCAGAAGGCAAAAGCACTAATAATCTGACGTCATTGCTACAACATCAAGTATTACATGACTTTACAACATTCATAAGTCGAAGTTTTTTAATACTAAGTTGACTAGAAATTACATTGGCAGTTTCATACTGAAATTTGATAATGACAGCAAGGAAAAAGTGAAAAAAAACTCTCAGCAATTGATACTTAACCATGGGATCAAGATACAAACAAAAACAATGAAACCTCTATTACCACAGTCACCAGCCTCGTCCGATCAAACTGATTTATGAACAAGAAGTTCACCTTTTATCCTGCACAGCTTGTTGAATAAAATACAATATACAGACAGTAGAGCTGTTTACTCAGTTGTTCACAATCCGGTATGTAGACGTATCTTGAATTCATAACATACAGCTCGCTTGCTATCTTTTTTAGAATAAGGTAAGTTGTCAACAGCTCATCGTTTCTCTTCGATTTTTTTGTCTTGAATTCAGAAACAAACAAAACATTCATAGACTCTGACAATGAGTATCCGAAAAGAGCTAGACACACGCTGTCTCTCCCCAGCCAGTTTGAAATTATAGAAATGAATTTTTTTTTAAATGCAGTTTTGTAAATGAATTGTACCCCAAAAAATGCAATGTTGTTCTTTCAGCTGTTTCATCACGTCAAATAGTGCCCGTCATGCATCACTAAGAGAATCGACAGGTCAAATTTGGTAATGATGATATTGTTCTGACGGCTGGTAAAAACATTCATATTTCATCATCTGGGAAAGAGGAAAACGTAGACATTTTATTTTCTGAGACTCAAGAACATATCAAAACCGTGTATCCTTTTTTCATTAATAACAATTGGCTCAGTCCTAGCATCATGCACACGTTCTGCATTAAAAGTTATTTTAAAATACAAAAATAGTTTTGCTTGGTATCACTAATATCCACTTCTTTTTCCTAGGTCCGTGTGAAGTCATCGGGGCATCGTACTGAAGAACTGTTCACCAGACTCCTCCAGTTCTGTCGGTTTTGTTCCTAGGCCTTGGTCTCTACAGATGTTTCCCTGTCCATTCTGCAATGTTGTCAGTCCATGTGTTTCTGTCTTCTCTCTGGTCTCTACAGATGTTTCCCTGTCCATTCTGCAATGTTGTCAGTCCATGTGTTTCTGTCTTCTCTCTGGTCTCTACAGGTGTTTCCCTGTCCATTCTGCAATGTTGTCAGTCCACGTGTTTCTGTCTTCTCTCTGGTCTCTACAGATGTTTCCCTGTCCATTCTGCAATGTTGTCAGTCCATGTGTTTCTGTCTTCTCTCTGGTCTCTACAGATGTTTCCCTGTCCATTCTGCAATGTTGTCAGTCCACGTGTTTCTGTCTTCTCTCTGGTCTCTACAGGTGTTTCCCTGTCCATTCTGCAATGTTGTCAGTCCATTTTTATCTGTCTTCTCTCTGGTCTCTCTCCTTCAACACTTTCTTGGATGATGACTTAGCGGGGCCGTCGGATCTTGATGACAGTGCCGACCCAGTTTCTTTGCTTTGCTGGTGTTTGCAAATCTTCGTGTGGCGCGACGTGTTGTTTGATGGTCTGGCGGTCTTCTTCAATGCTGACATGATCAGTATGTCTGATGTATAGCATCGTGCAATGACTTGTTCAATGGTGACATGATCGGTATGTCTGATGTACAGCGTCGTGCAATGACTTGCTCAGTGGTGACACGATCAGTGTATCTGATGTACAGCGTCGTGCAATGACTTGCTCAGTAGTGACACGATCAGTGTATCTGATGTACAGCGTCGTGCAATGACTTGCTCAGTAGTGACACGATCAGTGTATCTGATGTACAGCGTCGTGCAATGACTTGTTCAGTGGTGACACGATCAGTATGTCTGATGTACAGCGTCGTGCAATGACTTGTTCAGTGGTGACACGATCAGTATGTCTGATGTACAGCGTCGTGCAATGACTTGTTCAGTGGTGACACGATCAGTATGTCTGATGTACAGCGTCGTGCAATGACTTGTTCAGTGGTGACACGATCAGTATGTCTGATGTATAGCATCGTGCAATGACTTGTTCAATGATGACATGATCGGTATGTCTGATGTACAGCGTCGTGCAATGACTTGTTCAATGGTGACATGATCGGTATGTCTGATGTACAGCGTCGTGCAATGACTTGCTCAGTGGTGACACGATCAGTGTATCTGATGTACAGCGTCGTGCAATGACTTGTTCAATGGCGGCATGATCAGTATATCTGATGTATAGTATCGTGCAATGACTTGCTCAGTAGTGACACGAGCAGTGTATCTGATGTACAGCGTCGTGCAA
>CM065741.1:1481666-1486666 GCA_033310375.1 Conus canariensis
GCTATAAAATGTATTATTATTAATTTTGATGGATTTTTAAAAAATGGCGGGAAATTCAAATTTTGTGTTTTTTGGTACATTCTGATCGTAGACGTCCTGACACACGATGGTTAAATCAAATTTGCAAAAAAAATCGTTTTTCCTCTCAATATATGACATTTTATATCTGTTAAGTAACCATTGTAACGGAAAAAGCAAGGTTCTCGATTGTGTGTGATTTTGAACATTCATTTGGATAGAAATAAAACTTGTCATAGGAATATTTGCTGTGCATATTATGTAAAGAAGAGCTCGGTAACGTCATGAACTTCGTGTTCTTGCCTGTTTTTATGCTAAAAAATGTATTTCTATTGATTTGGATGGATATCGAAAAAATGGCGGGAAATTTGTATTCTGTGTTTTGTATACATTATGATTGTAGACGTCCTGTGAAACACTATGGTTAAATCAAATGTGCTAAAAAGTAATTTTTACTCTCAATATGACATTTTATATCCGTTAAGTAACCGTTGCAATGGAAAAAAATGCATGTACTTGAACTGCATTGTTGATGACTTTGTTGAGCTCGGATATGAAATAATTTCTGTTGATCCCATATTATGTGTGACACAACGAAAATGTGTAAACAACACCACTCTTGTAGGAGCATCGGTGGTTTACTTGTTTGATTTTATTTTAGCTTTTTTTTTTTTTTTAGCCACACGAAAACCAAAAAAAAAAATGAAACCAAAGTACAGTTTACACACACACAAAGTTTAATCGGTTAATGCACATCAATTATTAGAGTTAGATCATTGTGTGGCTAAAATATTTCTATCAGTTATCAGAAATATTACATACATTTATATACCAACAACATACAGAACGAATGGTAAAAGACAATATTAACGTCATATCACCGCCTGGGCACTGAAAGACAAGTAAGGCTAAAAATAAAACATTTTTGGGATTTTCGATCACGGCCAGCACCAGTAACTGTGCATGCTATGGGCTCAATGGGAAGACTGAGACCACACGTATAGTCCACTTAGTGGATGTGCATTAGGAGTGTTGCTCAAACTTCCTGACCAACACTACAGGTTTCTGTAAATCTCGGGCTTGATTGATGCCAGGCCATTGACATTCCTCTTTCTTTCCATGTTCTACTTTTTCTCTGTGTTCTTTCTTTATTCATTCTATTGGAGAAACTTTTTCCTTGGATTATCTTTCCACTACTAGGTCACCCCCACCACCCTCCTCGCCCCCTTCTTCCTCATCCCCATCCCCAATCCTTGTAGCAATCCCTTTTTCTGTGTTACAGCAATAAAACTTCTCTTCCTTTCTCCTCCCACGCCCTTCATCCCTCCTCCCTCCCCTTTGTCTTTCTTTCTTTGCTGTCTTTGCCTATGCTATTTTCTTTCATTTCTTTTTTATTCTCCGCACCTGTATCTCTCGGCTTTTAAATTCTTTTCCTTGCTGTATGCTCCCCCTCCTCTCCCTCCCTCCCTCCTCTCTCTGTCTCTGTCTTTCTTTCTCTGTGTCTATCTGTCTCTGTCTGTCTGTCTGTCTGTCTGTCTGTCTGTCTGTCTGTCTGTCTCTCTCTCTCTCTCTCTCTCTCTCTCTCTCTCTCTCTCTCTCTCTCTCTCATTCCTCCTCCCCATCTCTTTCTTGTTGTCTATCCTCGTTTTCCATGTTTCTCTCGATTTGTCCTTTTACCCCCCCCCCCCCCCTCCTGCTCCTTTAGACTTTCCTCTAGCATCCCCCTACCCGGGCCCCTCTCCCCTCCATTGTCCCTTACCCCTCTCTTCTTCCTCTTCTTTCTGTCTTCTTCTTTTTCCGTCTCCTCCTCCTCCTCCTTCTCCTTCTTCTTCCTTTGTTTTTTTCTTCCTTCCGTTCTCCTCTGCACCCCTACCTCTTGGCTTCTCTCTCTCTCTCTCTCTCTCTCTCTCTCTCTCTCTCTCTCTCTCTCCCTCTCTCTCTCTCGCTCGCTCCGTCGCCCCTCTCTCACGCCCTGCTCCCCCCCCCCTCTCTCTCTCTCTCTCTTTGCTTTTCAGGAGAATTAATAAGTTTACGTATGATATATAATTTTTGTTTAAATAAAATAAAGAAAATGAACAGGATGTCCACATTTAACACCAGTCAACCGCATGCTTACCACGCATTCAGTCTGTTAGTGTCGTTCTGCTTAGCACGAAAATCACGGCGAAGTTTCGATTTGCGTGCGTGCGTCTGAGTATACGGGACATACGGCGAAGTGGTCAGCGTCGCGAACTCCCGGCTGGGAGGTCGTGGGTTCGATTCCCATCAGAGTCATGTGGGATTTTTCTGCTCCGACCGGCTCCTACCCCGAACTGAGTTTGCTACGGCTCAGTTGGGAAGACTGGGACCACACAGTCAAGTTTCATCCACTTAATAGATGCGTCTCTGAGAGTGTTACTCAAATTTCCTGACCAACACTGCAGGTGTCTCTATCTCTCGTGCCTAGTTGACGCCGGGATATATATTATGAAATGAAGCGAGTAGAGTAGAGTAGAGTACAGCCCTGTCATGCAGTCTCAAACCAGAATGGAAATCCGTAGCATCATCTTAATCATCCTCATTCTCATCGATCAGCATGAAAAAAGTTTCAAATTCTGTGGCCCTTCATGCTCTGCTCTCATGGTGACCTCCGTTTCGATGTCCTCTCCACGTCTGTGACCTTGGTATAGTTCCGTCGGGGTCACCGGCATCGGCGAGTCCCTAGGGGCTGTCGTTGGACGGACGTGGTGGCGCCCTCCGTAGGGAGAGCTCGCTCACACCGGCTCCGCGACTAAGCAATTATTGTCGTCAGTAGGGGGCTTAGTAGGTGGTGTCCTGCGTGTGTTGGATCAGAACAGGCGCCACTGAACACCACCGAAGTGGCTCGGCAGCAGTGCAGTGTCTTCTCCGGTGGGTTGCCTCTTGACGACTTGACATTAAATGCTCCCTGTGGATTGCCGGTGCCGGGGCTACGGTGGGACTGACCGGGCTGTGGACAGGGTGTCGGAATGAGCGGCGTGGGTGCAATGCCACTGAGGTGGCACAGAAGATGGGACAGCAAAAAAAAAAAAAAAAAAAAAAAAAAAAAAAAAAAAAAAAAATCATCCGGTCAAGGTCGTCAGGGATTTGCTATAATTTTGATCTCTTCCTATGTATAGTTTGTATCATGCACAGAGAGTGCCGCCACAGTTAGAAGCAAAAACACAAACAGAAAACAACGTCAGTGTGTCTTCTTATGTTTAAACATAATTTAGTAACAAAGCAATGACGGTTCTCCAGCCTCTGCATATTTGCTGTACACAGGGGAGCTGCGGAACGCCCCCAGACACAGTCGAAGCCCTTGATGATGTATGGGATCTAGAGTTTTAAGGTAGGAGGGTCTTGCAGAACCATAAACAACACAACTTTAGTCCAATTTCGAGCGGATCAGAGCCCTGTAAAGATGAAGAGTTTACTTATCGGCACCCCAATCCGTGCGTGCCACGACTCGGAGGATGTTCAATGTTCTTTGACAGGAAGTTTTGAGGTATTGGGTGACATTCGATGTTGAGTTTTTGGCAAAAAATAACTCCTAAAAATTTGGCTTCTTTCAAACAACAACAGCAACAACTTAACACACATTCACCAAAAAATACACTGACAGTGCTGCCATTCATCAAGACAGTGAGTTCGTCATTGCAGTGTTCATGAGTTAGGTCATTCGAGGGAAACAATTCCACATTTTAAGTAACTATCCACATGAAGTTTTAAGTTGCATTCCACAAATGGTAACTATCCACATTTAAGTAACCAATCCACAATCTAGGTGAAGAAACCATCCACATTGAAAGACACCATCCTCACCTCTAAGAAACCATCCACATGTGGATGGCGCCCTAAAGGGGATTTAGGACACCAAAAGTGTGGAAAAAAAAGGAACACGCACACACACGCACGCACACACACACACACACACACACACACACACACACACACACACACACACACACGCACGCATACACACACACACACACACACACACACACAATGTACATACATATACGCGCGAGCGCGCGCTTACGAACGCAATCACAAACATACTCGCGCACGCACTCATACACAAAAACGCGCTTGCCCTCGCGCTTGGAAATAGGCAGGCTGACAGACAAACAGACACACACGCACGTACACACACGCACACAGACACGCCCAGACATGCATACACACATACTCGCACAAACACACACAGACACACACACACACACGTTCACACACGCACACACACACACACACGCACGCACACACACGGACACGCATGCATACACACGCACAAACACACACACACACACACACACACACACACACACACACACACACATATATATATATGTGTGTGTGTTTGATGGTGTGGAGGGTAAGGGGTGTGGAGGTGAAGGCAGGCAGATGGTAATGCGTAGAAGCCAAGGGACAGCAGCCAGTCAAGAAGACACGGAGGACGAGGTGTAGTTTCTCTTTTTATTTTCTTCTTCCACGCCAGTCGCTCACATCAGGGAACACTGCTCCATTCACACACACGCTCTACTTTTATAAAAAAATGTACCGGGCCGCAGAGCCAGCAACACGGTGCCAGAGACGAAACGAGCCTCGCGAGGCCGGAACCAACAGAAATTTGTGTTTTCTATCGCAGCTTCAGTGTTGTCTGGCTCGCTGTCCGTTCAAACTATTAGGCCTAACACATATTTACTATCGATGAAAACCTCAGAACCCAAGGAATAAAATGCAGTAAGTCACATTTGACAATTTTGTTCCTGTACTAAATCATTGCTGATTAATGTCCCAGAGTGAAGCCACTTTTAACGCGTTTGCGTCATATTTTCCTCTATTTCAATAAAAAAAAATACTGAAGAGCGTGAAATAATTTTACAATGAATGAATAGCTGGCATTTCGCTCTTTTCATACATATAAACTTCATTTTCCGAGACAGTGTCTAAGTGGAGAATTCTATTATTAAAAATTACTAGAA
>CM065741.1:1491666-1504464 GCA_033310375.1 Conus canariensis
TGCTTGTAGTTGTCGTGACTTTTTTTTTTTTTTGACAACTTCTTTACTTACGCCCTTAGCTTTCTTTGTTGCAGAAGTCTGGGTAGCAACGCTATACATCTTTGCCCGTAAGCCAACATATTCTTGTATAACCGTCCCATTAAGTTCATCCTTCATCTTTCCAATCACTTTCTTGTTCACAGTTGAATGCAAAGGCGAATCTTTAGGATAGTCGCACGTGTCGTACCACCCATCAGCTCCTTTAGCCACCTCCGCCTCTAAATCCTTATAGAACTCTTCAGTTGGGATGTCCAGAATAAAACTATCGGTGTCTGTGTAAACGACATTTGATTCTGGGTACAGCGGCTTAAAGTAGTCGTATAGAAATTCAAGCATTAATAACTTTGACAGCTCTAGCACAGTAAAGCCGATAAACACCGGCTTGTCCAACTTCACATTCTGTTTCTTCATCATAATGCCAACCAGGCTATCACTAAATCTTCTAAAGTCTTGGTAGTTGGGTTTAGAGACCAGCTTAATTGCTTGTTTTTCTTTCGTAACTAATCTTACATCTTTACGATTGTGTACGTTCTCCATCGTCTTGCCAAAACAGCTGTTGTTCATTAGTTTAAAAAAGTCTTTTTCTGAAGCGTCAGTGGCCGCAGTCCTAAGATCAGTATTCTTCATGATGTATGGCCTCATAAAGGGCCTTTGTTCAAATTCTATTATTCTGTGAACGGCAGTAAGTTTTAGTCCGTGTCTTAAGTAAAACTGTAACAGTCGGTAATGACAGACATACTTTCTCTTGTCTCGAAGATTGGGCACAAGCTTAGGCGGTTCGGTGGGGCTCATCTTTAATCTTTCTGCGGCTAGAGGATAATCATTATGAAGGTCGTGCAACTCTGCGGGATAATCTAAGTCTACCTCTAACATTAGTCCTATTGGATAATCGGGTGTAAGACGCGGCAGATAACTCAACACTTTATTAACATCATGAGGCCCGTTTATCATTTTAAAGTTTCTTAATGGCAGTGCCTGACTCATGGCCCACCCATACAGATTGTTGGCGTCTAAGTACATCAGATAGTTGGATGGCTTGGTGGGGTCATAATCGTCTAAATACTTGTTGTTGGCTCTGCGGTAAGGATGACAGGCCATACTAATGCCTCCTCTCAGCCCATCCTCAATCATCTGAAGTGTATCCAGATCCAATATTAAGTCAATCTCAATGTTTGTAGACTTCAGGAATGCATCCCAAGAGAGGCCCGGGGAAGAGATGTACTGTGATGAATCTAGACCGTAGTGTTTCATGCAAGTAGCTCTGTAATTCTGAAAGACGTCAGCTAATAAACACACGTCGGCCATCAAGTATTGATCGTGATAGTCGCCCATCGTTTTGCAGTGTAATTCTGTCCAGGCTTTCTGCGCGTATTCATAGTCAGCGTCAGATATGCCTCCGCCTCTAAGCCGGCTGTAAAAATCGTCTTTATGTGCAGCGCCGCCTCGTCAAACCTCTCCCACGAGTCCATGTATTCATAAGGGTAAACGCCTTTACGGACTAAAGATGGGTCGAAATATTTTTTAGTGATTGGATAGTCTTGCAGAGATCCTGCCAATTTACTTAAACTCCCCATCAGATGCTGGGCAGAATCATAGAAGGATAAACAGTCTACAGCAAAGGTCATGTACTTTTCTGATGACTGTGCAATACAGCTAACCCTCTTACATTCAGAAGTTATTGCTTGCATGATAAAGTGCGAATCGTAGCCTCGTAGGTTATGAAAGAAGATTGGGCAGTTTCCATTTTTCGGGGTTAACCTTGAGTTGAAGATTACAACTGTTGTGTGCCGCCCCTCTGAATTTCCCAGTAATGTGATCATGGTCTCTCACTGTCACGTCTTTACTATTAGGAGTTAGCTCTGAGCCGCATATCCGGCAGTGGGTGGCTGATTTATAACGTTCTTCATCTTCGGGGGTCATCTTAATGTCTGAAAGGTTCAGCTGATTAGAGAATTGATTGCGAAGGTGTTTCATCTGCTCCAAAAATCGACCAGCTGCGTCGGGGCCTCTGTAAATCTCCGGCTGTGTGTGTCCGCCATCTGACCTAACAGCAACAAATGCATAAGAACAGATCTGATGGTGGGTTAATAAGGTTGTTTTTTGGTCTTGCTGAGGGCTGTAGTACTGTGGCAAAATCGCTTCAAAGTCGGCATAGACTACGTATGGCCTCATCTGCATTTTGTGTACATTCTTAAAACCAACCTTAGACCCTGGTGGGGCGTAAGAAGTTCGGTTTTACAGTCACAAAACTTTTACAATGTTTCTTATGCTTTGCAGCTGCCTCTATAGTTGGGATCCTGACCAAACACCTTCTACAAAGCCCCTGTTTTAGCAGGATCCTTTGTAGTATAAGCCGTAAGTCTACTCATTGTTCTAAGTAATACATAATGACTCTTGGAACCGTCTGCAAACAGAATTAGGTCTACATGATTCTCAAGTGATTCGCCAAAAGTAGGAGCGTTGGGAGAAATCCTTAGAGGGACTAGATTATCTACTGAATTCCATGTGTATACGCTTACGGTGATTGGTTTGTTTTGCTCTTCAAACTGAGATATACTCTCTATGCTTACTGGAAAGGTTATGCTATCAAAGTTCAGGCTATCTTTATACTGCCAATAATTAGAAACTCTGTCTGCGTGCTTTTTAACAGGATGTAAATGCCCCAAAACACACCACATGAAACACATATTGTCAGAATTATGTATGTTTAAGACTGCCGTTTAAAAACTAACTCTCTTGGGAGAGAAATGTAAGAATTGCCAACTATAGGATAGAACTTTGTTTGTCTTAATCTGATTTCAATGACTGTTTCCTTCAGAACCAGCCGGAGCCGCGCAATTTCGCTTCTTCACTTGCATGGTTTAAACTGTGTAAAGCATGTAATCGGCCCATTCAGAATTAAAGTCGAATAGCTGATTACTTCTTTCTGCCTAGTTGAAACCCGACTAGTATACTACTTCATCGGGGTTATATATTCAATCTGAATGGCCAACAACACTTTTACTGGCGGGGCGATTCGAAGAGACCTCTGGGGATTTTAAAAATAGCATGTGTTACGCTTTTCCTGAACGTTTGTGGGGTTAATAATGTCCATGTCCAATTCACTGAACATATTCCTAATAGTTTGTTACTACCTTCCAACAGTAACGTTGTTGGGTAATTTTCCAACCTCAGACTTCACTTGTTGGGTTCATTTTTATCCCACAATATTTACGTAAATTAAAAAAAACAAAAGTAAGTAAAAGTAAGTAAATGCTCTTTTATTCTTCACCCAAGCGTTGCAATACTTCAAGACATCCAAATCTTACAAGAGCACTTGCCCAAAATTTTAGCTTTTCTGAATCACTACAGTCAAGTTTAACTCTTTGATTGCTTCGTCAAATAGTTCACTATGATTTTTAATTAAATTGTTTACATCATTCTCAACCCCAGATTTTACTAAAATCAATGTTTAACACTTTTCGACGACTTTCGTCAAATGGTTCATTACAATTTTCTACTAAAATCATTAGATCAGATTCGCTTGTGTTTGGCCGTCATTTTTTAAATCTAAAAATTAAATAAATAAAAAAATAAAAAACCCCCGGGGAGTTTTAAAAAAAGGTGGTTAAAAATTTTGCAGGCCCCCTTGTTTGGGTGTTTAGGTTTTTAAAAATTTAACCCCAGCAAAAAGTTTGGTTTAAAAATTTAAAACCCCCCCAACCCTGGGAAAAGATAAAAAGTTTTTTGCCGAAACTAGTTTCAAACCCTTTTTTTAGCTCTGGCAACAAAAGATTTTTCTGGGTTAAAAAAACACATAGGGCCCGTCCCCCCATTTTATATTTATTTTAATTAAATTTTTTTTGTTAAAAAAAACATTTAGCGAAAAAAAATTATTTAAAACGATTTTACCACTCTGCTGGGGAATCAGCGGCCTTTTTTTGTATTTTGGTTTGGGAAAAAAGTTTTAAGGGAAAAAAAAACCCCCCCTTGGGGGGGTTTTTTTAAAAAAATGAAGGCCCCGGGCCCATCTAGGAAGGTTTGGGCTTGAGGAAGTTGTTAAGGTTATAGCTTTAATAAAAGGGGGGGGAAAGGGATTGCCTCAAAAAAACCCTTTTCCCCTTGGGTTTCCCAACAGGGGGTTATCCAAAAAAAACATCAAAGGGGATAGAAAAAATTGATTTTTTAAAAAAAAGATTTAAAGCAGACTGAAATTTAAAAAAAAAAAAAATTTTATTCCTTTAAAAAAAAATTTATTTTATTTTTAAAAAAAAAATGTCTGGATTTTGTTCTGAGGGTGGGGTTCTATTGTTAATGCTTGGGGGGTTTTTTTTGGGGGGGGTTTAGGGGGGTTTGGGGGGGGGTTTTGGGGGGTTTTTTGGGGGGGGGGGTTTGGGGGTTGGGGGTTTGGTGGGGAAAAGGGGTTTGGGGGAATTTTGGTTGGGTTTTATTTTTAAAAAGTTGGGCGGGGTGGGGGGGCCCCATTTCAAGTTGGGGGTGAAGCTGGGGTGGGGGAAAATTAACCCATTAAAAAAAGAAAGTTTTCTAAAACGTTGGGGGAAGAAACCTTGCTGAAAATTTTTTTAACCAATTTTGAGGTACCAAAAAAGAAATGGTTTTTTAATAGGGGGATTTGGGGGTTTTTTCTTTTTCATATTCAAATCAAAAACAAGGTTTAAATGGGGGGGAAAAAAAAAAATTTTTCTTATGGGGATTTTTTCGTACAAAATATATATTCATTGGGGGGTAAAAATTTGGGGAAAGGGGGGGGGGTTTTAAAAAAATGAGTAAATGCAGGGGAATTAAAAAAAGGGCTCCCTTAAAAAAGGAATTTTTGCAAATTTTCCTCCCCCCAAAAAAATAATTTTAAGGGGGGATTTTTAACCAAACCAAAGGGCCAAAACCCAAAACCCGAAAAAAGGGTTGTATTAAATTTTTACATGAAAAAGGGGGGTTTGGGGGAAAAAAAAAGTTTTTAAAATAACTCTTTGGTTTTTGGGGGCAATTTCTTTTCCCCGGTTTTTAAAAGAAAAAATTTTAGCCTTTTAACCGGGGAAAAACTAAAAAATGCTTGTGGCCGGGCCTTTCCCCAAAAAACATGCGGGAGGGGGCCTTAAAATTTTTTCCCAAAAAAGTCCGGTTGTGGTGGAAAAGGTTTAAAAAGGGGCTTTTTTTAAAACCCAAAAACCTTTACAGGAGGGGTAGAGGGAAACCAAAGGAAAATGGGTATGGTTTGTAAAAACTTTTAAAAAGATTAGGGGTGAGCGGGGGCGTTTTCCTTTTATATAAGGGCCAAAGGGGGGCAAAAAATTTTTAAAATTTTTTTTCCCTTTTTTCCCCCCCATTTTCCAATTTTTAAAAAATTTAAACCCCCCTTTAACCTTCGCAATTTAAAATTTAAAAAAAAATTGGTTAAAAATAAAATAAAAACAAAAACTTCCTTTTTTGTTTTGGACTAAAAAGAAAAAAATTTATTAACCTTAAAAGGGGATTGAAAAGGGAAGCCCATTTGGGGTAAGATTATAAGTTTAAGAATTAATGGGAAAAACCCCCCCTGAATTTAAAAAAAGGGGAAAAGGGCTTCTTTCCAACCTAAAAAAGGGTTTTAAAAAGCCCCCCTCCAAAAAGAAAACTTTTGTTTTCCAAGGGGGTTCAATTGGCCCCCAAACCGTTGCCAAAAAAAAAAAAAAAGGGTCATTTTAAAATTTTTTTGTTTTAAAATTATTATTTATTTATTTAGTCACATCTGATTTTTTTTAGTTTTTTTTTTGGGGGTTTTAAAAACTGATTGTTTGTTTGCTTTCAATTCTTTTTATTGTCTCATGTCTACCTGTTGCGAAGTAAAATTTTTCTCCACTCCTTTTGAATTTTCATTTTTTTGGTCTGTAACCCTCACCATCACCCATAAGGCGCCAAATTCTTCAGCTGTAATGTTTTTCATCCTCAATGCTTTGCTTATTCTCATCTTAAAAAACAAAGTTTTGCTGTTTCAGGGCTAAAGGGCGGTGTGCTTTTGTATTTAGGCTTTAAATTTTTTTTTAAACAGCACTCAAAAATCATAACATAGCACCTAAACCCAAACCAAGGCCCCAATGCTAAAGGGGGCGGGCGCTCCGGCCCCAGTGCTAAAAGAGAAACGCCAGCCCCATCTTACGCCCCGCCACTGAGACCGGGTGATTATATAAAAAAGAGAAATTTAAAACCTACATATTTTTTTTCTAGAACCCTATACTTATTCAAGTCACTTTCTTTTCTTTTTGAAGTTCATTATTTTCTCTAACCAAAAAATTTTGAGCCTGATCAACCATTTTTTAATTTAAAATTTAATTTTTAATTAAATTAATCTTTACATACTTTTTTTTTAACCCTTTGGCAGCACTTTTATCAACAGAGTAAAACCCCAAAAAAATCAAAATACTTAAGAAAATAAAATGGTACTGTTAGTTTTGTATTTTTAAACCCTCACAGTGACTTTTCAGAAGATACGAAGTGTTTATTTTATCCCCTTTTTATAATACAATAACAAGCCTAAGAGGCCCGTCAATTTTCAACTTTATTTTGTACGCCTCGATTAACGTATGTTCGGCAACCTAGGATCAGACTCCCTGGGATGATAAATAAGCAAAAAAAGCACGTAAATTTTCTAGGCAGTGATTCTATTTGGGGGTTAAAATTTCAAAACCGACGGTGTCTCCCCCACTTCGCAAGGGATTTTTTCCCTCCGCAGAATATATACAGACCCTGTTTAGTTATTCAATCTGCTTTTCTGTTGTGTCCTGAACTGGGCTAGCAAAAGGTGTCCTTTTTTAAAAACTTTTCAAAATTGTATTTCTTATCAAAGAACTAGGGGCTTCGAGTTCAAACTTTAAATCCCATTTAATGTCAGGAAAAACGCCCCAGGCTTTCTCTCGTTTAAATTTTGTTTTCGTGTTTCCCAAAAACGTTCCCCTTGATTTTTACTTTTTCCGGGTAGGTATTGCTGTCGTTTTTTATCTAAATTTTCTATTTCGTTTAAACCCCCTCGTCGGGTACTCAAATCCATAAACATTTCCTGTCACTCCTATCAGATCAAAGCAGTTGTATCTGCTAGATCTTTTATCTCTACTGCAACGCATTTAGGAGCTAACTCTGCTTTTGATTCAGGCCCCCGAGACATTCTTTAAAAAAAACAATTTTTTAATAAACAATCTATAATGAGCAATCTATAATAAGCAATCTAAAATAAGCAATCTATAATAAGCAAACGTTTTGACTGGTGGTCGTCCCGTAAGCATAGTTTATGCGTGCTTAGATTTATCTAGCTGCTCTTTTATTTTTTTTAGTTTCATCTTATCCTGATTATATTATTTTTCAATTAAACATCTCTTAAAACTGTCCTTGTCCTTAGATAGAAGAATAAGATGACTGATATTAACTGCGATCTAAAGTCTTTAAGACATGCCTTTGTATTTCTGGAGTTAAAAAGCCAAATCAGAAAATAATGCGTGGGTCTTCCGCAAAAGGCTACTTTGAGAGAGACCTTCTTTTTTTAAAATGTCTTGTTCAGCTGAACATCATCAATAATAAACAACGTTTCGTTTCCCTCAAAATTGCCTATAGTAATGTTCTAAACAGTCCGGCTTCAAGCTGTGTCAGTAGGATCACTAAAAAGATATTCTCGTGCTGTCGACAACAAACAAACTGCCTTCTTTGTAAGACTGTTGTCTAATGTTGTGCAGAATATAACAATGTACGCGTAATGAAACCTGTAGACTGTTTGTAACAAATCAAGCACGAAACAGTTTTCCCAACCCAGTAAGTCCCACAAATCAGCGCGCACTGCGGGTCTTAGAGGCAAAAAGTTCAAACTATTCCATCTGTTTTAATAGCTATTTCTTTCAGTCTATTTTCGTCAATGTTCAGCTGGCGTCATAAACCTCAAAAACTGCATTTGTTGTATCTGCCATTCTCCTCCTCTTCCTTATTAAATCTGTATGAGTATACCATCTGAGAACCCGACCCTTCTTCCGCCTCCAGCGTCCGTGCCGTCGTTGTCATAGCGTGGATCTAAAATCCACCATAATCCTATTTGTACTGTTAGATAATCTTCGAGTCTTTACATCGAGAAGGTGAAGTTTTTTTACACACATGATTGGAATGTGGGCTGTCTTCAGCCTCCCACAAACAATTTTCATATTTCATCAAAGTGTTGGTCGGGTAAAAGTCCAGCTGAAAACAGCTGAAGCTTGCCATCTACTGTGCAAGACAACTGCTCCATTTTTGGGTTGTAAAACACCTCAAGATTCTCTCAGAAAAGGAGCTTGAGTGGTCGGTAAATAGCAAGAGAACCCCCTTTAGGGGAACCTTAAATGAATTGCTTATAGCTCTGTCCAGACGTGTCTTGCTTGTTTTTAATCGCTAGACTGTGGTGGTAAAACTCTTTCAAAGTAACAACCGTCCTACCTTTTAACTGGTTTTAAGATTATTCTAGCTAGTTCAGGGTTAGTACCAACATCAAAAATTAAGAGAGATGTTACTGACAGTATTCTGGCTTGAGGGTCATCTGATAAAAAAACAGACCCGCTGTCATTGAATGTCAGTTCATACGTAAGTTTGTCCCCCCCCCCTCTTAGTGCGCCTTGGTAATATGGCTGGTGGGTTTTTAACAGTTTCAAATCTAGAGGGATGCAAAATCTAGTTCTTAACTGCTCGTGCTATTGCCTGGTCTCCCCTCGTCTTCCTTTGCATCTGACAGCAATTAAAGCCTGTGCTGTAATACCGTTTGGGCTCTGGATCCCCTTGAAAGATTTTGTCTTTTCTTTCTGTTTCTAGGCAGCCACAGATCAGAATAGAGGATTAAAAATGTCAGCGCTACGTCAGGTGAGAAAGACTTCACTACTGAAGGTAGAGAAGTCTGCTCAACGATTAGCGCAGACATTTTATTAATCTCTAATCTGATCTGTGGGCAGCCTAGAACAAAAGAAAAGACAAAATCTTTTCAGGGATCCAGAGCCCAAACGGTCTTAAGCACAGCTTTAATGCTGCAGATGCAAAGGACGACAGGAGACCAGGCAATAGCACGAGCATTTAAGAACAGATTTTGCATCCCTCTAGATTTTGAACTGTTAAAAACCCACCAGCCAATATACAAGGCGCACTAAGAGACAAACTTACTTTATGAACTGACATTCATGACAGCGGGTCAGTTATTTTATCAGATGACCCCAAGCCAGATATACAGCAGTAACATATCTCTTAATTTTGATGTTGTTACTAACCCTGAACTAGCTAGAATAATCTTAAACCAGTATAAAAAGTAGGACGGTTTTGTTTACTTTGAAAGAGTTTACACCACATCTAGCGATTAAAAACAAGCAAGACACCGTCTGGAAATAGCTATAAGCAATTCTTTAAGGCCCTAAAGGGGTTCTCTTTGCTATTTACTGAACCCTCAGCTCCTTTTTCAGAGAGGAATCCCTGAGGTGTTTTTACAACCCAAAAATTGAGCAGGTTTGTCTTGCACCGTAGATGGCAAGCTTTTTCAGCTGTATTCAGCTGACTTTTACCCGACCAACACTTTGATGAAATAAGAAAATTGTTTGCAGGAGGCAGACAGACAAGCCCACAGCCAATCAATGAGTGTAAAAAACTGTCACCTTCACGATAAAGACTCGAAGATTATCTAACAGACAAATATGATTATGGCTGGATTTTAGATTCCACCGTATGACAACAGACTGCACGGGACGGAAGAAGGGTAGGGTCAATGGTATACTCATACATATTAATAAGGAAGAGGAGGAGAATGGCCAGATACAAAGGCACGTTTTGTGTTATGACGCCCAGCTGAACATTGAAAGAAAATAGACAGAAACGAAAGTAGCCTATTAAAACAGATGCGATAGTTTGAACTTTTTGCCTAAAGACCCGCACTCTCGCTATTTGTGGATTACTGGGTGTGGAAAACTGTCTTCGTGCTTGATTATGTTTACAAACAGTCTACAGGTTTCATTACGAGTACATTGTTATATTCTGCACAACCATTAAGCACAACAAGTCTTAACAAAGAAAGGCAGTTTGTTTGGACAGACCGAGAATATATTTTTTAGTTGATCCTACTGACAACTAAGCGACTGTTTAGAACATTACTATATGCATTTGAGGGAACCGAAACGTTTTTTATTACTGATGACTGTTCAGCTGAAACAGAGACATTGTTTAAAAAAAGAAGGACTCTCTCAAAGCTAGCCTTTAGCGAAGACACCCATTATTTCTTTTTGGCTTTAAAACTTAGAAATACAATGCTGTCTTAAAAAGACTTAGATCGCATAAATCAGTCACTTATCCTATACTAAGGACAAGGTCAGTTTTAAAGAATGTTTAATTGAAAATTATATAATCAGGATAAAGGATGAACTAAAAAAAATAAAAGAGCAAGCTAATAAATCTAGAGCTACCCTAAACTATGCTATATGGGACTGACCCACCAGTTTCAATATGTGTGTTGAGCTTATTAAAGCTAAGCTTGATATTAATTGCTTATATAGATTGCTCCTTATAGATTGTTTATAATAAATTGTTTATATTAAAGAGAATGTCCTGGGCGGGCCTGAATCAAAAGCCAGAGTTAGCTCCTAAATGCTTGCAGTAGAGATAAAAGATCTAGCAGAACAACTGACTTTGACTGATAGGAGTGACAGGAAATGTTTTTATGGAATTGGATACACCGACGAGGGGTTTACAACAATAGAAATTGGACAGATAAAAAACAACAGCAATACCTACCTGAAGAGATAAAGAAATCTAAGGGCAAACGATTTTGGCAAACACGAATACAAACTTCATAAACGAGAAAAATGCATGGGCGTTCTTCCTGACATTAACTGGAAAATTTTAAAATTTGAACTACGAAGCCCCTATTAAAACTTTGATAAAAAAATACAATTTTAGAAAGCTTTGAATGAAGGACGCCTTCTTGCTAGCCTAGTCCCAGGATTACAACAAAAAAGCAGATTTTAATAACTAAGCAGGGCTCTGAATATATGCTGCGGAGAAAGAAGTCCTTAGCTGAAGTGGGGGTGACACCGTCGGCTTAGAGTTTAACCCCAAAACTAGAATCACTGCCTAGAAAAATGACGATGCTTTTTCGCTTATTTATTACTCCAAAGGGGGTCTGATCCAGTTTGGGCCCGAACATACGTTAATCAGAGGCGTACAAATAAAGTCTGAAAACTTGGACGGGCCTCTTAGGCTTGTTATTGTTATTACTAAAACGGGATGAAATAAACACTTCTGTATCTTCTGACAAAGTTACTGGGGATGGTTGAAAATACTAAACTAACAGTACTCGATTTTATTTTCATTAAGTATGTTGATTTTATTGCGTTTTACTCTGTTGATGAAGTGCTGCCAGAAGGGTTTAATAAGAAGATATGTACAAGATTAATCTTAATTAAAAAATTAATCTTAATTAAAAATGGATGATCAGGCTCAAAAGTTTAGGTTAGAGCAAATAACGAACTTCAAGAAAAAATTTGGGAAAAGTGACTTGGATAAGTATGGGGTTTTACTAGAAAGAAATATGCTAAAGTTTTAAATTACTCTTTCTTATAAAAATCACCGGGCTCATCAGCTGTAGCGAGCGTAAGTGCTGGGTCTAGCGTTGCTCTTTTAGCTACTGGGCCGGAGCGCCAGCCTCTTTAGCATTAGGGAGCCTTGGTTTGGGTTTAGGTCCCATGTCTATGATTGTGAGGCTGTTTTAAAAAAAATTAACGCCTAAACTACAAAAGCACACTGCCATTGTAGCCCTAGCATCAGCAAAACTTTGTTCATTAAGACTGAGAATAAGCAAAGCATTGCAGGATGAAAACATTACAGCTGAAGAATTTGAGCGGGCCCTTTTGGGGCCGATGGGAGGATTACAGACACAAAAAACTGAACTTCAAAAGGAGTGGAGAAAGAAATTTTACTTCGCAACAGGTAGACACTGAGACAATCAAACAGAACATTGAAAAAACAAGCAAACAATCAGTTAAACCCAAAAATAGACTAAAAAAATAAGATGTGAACTAAATAAATAAATCATAAGTTTAACAAAAAAAAAAAATCATAAGTTTAACAAAAAATAAATACTATTTTTTTTTTAAATAATCGGCACTGTGTTTGGCGGGACAACTTGCAACTCTTCGCGAAAAAACGATCTTTTGGGGGCGGCTTTTTAGAAGAAAGAGTCTCTCTTAAATAATAACGGGAGGGGTGTTTTCATAATTCTTTCAACTTCATATACATCTACGCTCCATATAGGGTCTGGTGCTCTAATTCCCAACATCGCCCTCTGCCTCTCCAGGAGCATACAATTATCTTACTTTAGTCCAAAAAACAAGAGTTTTTGATTACCTTGGATGTCTTCAGTAATGCTAATTTTTTTTAATTTGATTCGCGTTCAAACCCGGGTTTTAAGGGCCCGTTGCTTTAAAATTCTTCATTGTTCATGGCACGCAAGACGGGCCCAACTTCTAACCCATTCTGTGTTGCGTGTTTGTCCATAAGGTCTCTTGATATTGATAGGTAAACAGACGTTTAGCTAGATTCTTATTAAAGTTTTCTACTAGAGCCTGGGAGCGATGGTTTGCCTGGATCCCTCTCTTAACTGTAACCCGATGTCTTAAAAGCAGTTGGTTTACAGCTCCTTTAAACTCTTTCCATCATCAACCTGGATCACCTAGGATACTTTAATGGGCCCCCTGTATATTTGTTGTAAACCACAGCCACAGCGTTTTAGCTTTTATCTGTTAAAGGCTC
>CM065741.1:1504564-1522064 GCA_033310375.1 Conus canariensis
AAACAATACATAAAATGACATAGGCAGACAGACACTGGACAGTGGACACCAACTTATGTCCTTGTTATTTTCTAACGGCTTTCTGACCCATCTCATTTTCATCAATATCTTCACATCTGGCTTCATTTCCCCCAATGAGCGATCGTCTCAAGTGATCTTTCCTCAGCACACTTCTCTCTTCTTCTGTCTTCTGTTTCTATTTTCCACCTCCTTCCATGAAGATATCTTTCTCCATTACTGCTGTGCACCACTTCACTGACCATCCTTCTCATCTCGTTCATCATCTTCCCATTTCTGCAAATTTCCAGCCCCTTTTTCTCATGTAGTGACGCATATTTTGGGTTTCTAGCCACGACTTTTGGTCATTTCATTTACTTTCTCCCAGTTCCCACCCTTCTTCCTAAAAGCTGTGCACGTGCCAGATAGCTGCTGGAGTCCTTACCAAAACAAGCACGATCAGAGCGAATATGTGGTGTTAAAAAAGTCCAAGGTGGATTTTCTAGGAATATGGATAGATTACAAACAAGCCAAATATCAATATCGGTGTCTTGTGAACTGTGGAAGAATGGAAGAATACACTTTTCCATTGGTGGAGCAGAAATGAGACTGCGCTCAGATTTCTTTTGGAATTGGGGCCAGGGGCTGATGCAGGCGAATGGATGAAAATGGGGAACACAATGAAATGGAATAGCAGATGGAAGATGGGAAGTGTGATGTGGAAACAATATTTTTTAGCCCCCTTAAACATATCAAACTACACTTTATTCAAGTGAAGTCAAAATCATCCCCAAAGCCCATCACACATGTCATGGATGTATGATACAACACCCAAAATGTCACGCAATAAGATACATATCCTACCAAGTCCATAAATCGGTATGCCAGCGATGAAGATGAGCACATCCATTCATGTATCACAGACTGGATCAGTACCATTTCACAGGAGAAACGCCAAAAGGATACACGCACTGAGGTTTCATTTCTTGATTTCTTCCAAGATTTTTTTTCTCAGCTGAATCAGTAACACATACATAGAGGGTCTGTGTCCTTGGCGCCTTATCAGGGGTTCGGTGACAGATGCCCATATGCCTGAGGAGGAAGAGGTGCACACAGGAAACGATATCAGCAGACACCAGCGTAGCCAGGCATCAAGGCATGAGGTGCTGAAATCCTTGGCTGGCTGAAGCAGGAATCGAACTCCTGGAGCCACGTTTTGGTAATGTCTGCACAGCAAATGAGGCCAGTCAGAGGTGCCCATGTGGCCTTGTGGGCAATGCACGTGTCAAAGAGGAAAAAGAAATCCTTGTTCCATGCTCTGAACTTCTCACAGGGCTTGTTTGGCTACGTCCACATTTACTCCCATAATAGAAGATAACCTATTAATAGATAGCTGCTTTCCGATTCACTCGTTTCGCTTCTTTCCATCAATAGACCATATTCCTTTACGTATTATGCATACCAACTTTCCCTCTATTACCTACATCTTACTCCATAACCACCCCTTCTCTCCCAACTCTACCCATACTTTTCTGCCCCCAATCAAGTGTAACCCAACGTCTGTGATGGCAAATTATGCTTAATTATGAGGTGGGAAGTGGCTCGGCACTGTACAGGAATTTTGAACTCAGGGGGCATAAATGAGGTGGACACCTACCCGATTATGCTCTGCGCATCATGCCAGAATGTTATGCTCTCTGTTTGTGCATCTGAACCTAGGCGTTAGCTATGGAGTATGGTCAGCATGGGCTTGGAACAAAATTATCTTAATGAAAATAGAATAGTAGCTAAAAGCAAATATGAATAAGTAATCATGGGAAAAATATTACTGATATTATGGCACGAAAATTATGCCTTAATGCCTAATCGGGAGTCACGATATCTGTCTACGGGTTGCAGGGTAACCTGCATGTGCGCTATGTTCAGTCTTTGTTCATCTAGAGCCTTACCTCATTCTTGAG
Organism: Conus canariensis; assembly: GCA_033310375.1. NCBI lineage: Eukaryota > Metazoa > Mollusca > Gastropoda > Neogastropoda > Conidae > Conus > Conus canariensis. Next base: position 1,506,523 of record CM065741.1, read on the forward strand.
GCGGTGTGACCTCCGTGGAGCGGGCACTGGGGCTGGTGGAGGGAGAACACCAGCTGGAAGATGAGGGGGACCAGGCGCCAGTGGTTCCTGTGCCCTCGGACGTGGATGTGGCGTCAACATCATCTCTTCTTCCGTCCAAGGCGTCAGCAGAAAAGGTACAGGTTGTTGCCATGGCTAAGGCTCTGGTTCCTCATCTGGGAGATCGGCGGCTAGGTGGTGGTCTCTTTGTTTGACAACCCTCTCTGGGCCACCTGGCAGGACAGCATACACCTGCTCATGTGGGTTGGCGGTGACACAGTGTGGGTAAGGCTGCCAGAAGTCCTGGATCCTGATGTGGCCTCAAACCCAGCCGTGCACGTAGACATAGTCGCCAACATGGAGATGATGGCTAGATGTCATTTAGACGATCAAGTGCCTCCTGGTGAGCTATCCCAAGTCGCTGATGGTGTTGCCATATTCAGTCCACAGTGCCTGCCGTTGTTGTGGTGGAATGTCCCAGAAGGTCGTCAATGGGTAGCTTGGGCTCCTGCCCAAACAGGAGGAAGGTTATACAGGCAATCTAAATCTCAAGACATTGCTGGGACATAAGAGATGGGACACATTTTTTGTGACGGTATGTAAAATCTGTTTTGACCTAAGTCAGCACGACATAAGCCCTGGTCTCATACTGACTGTAAGTGCTGATGTGTCAGGTCTATATCTATGCCACTGATTCAGTAATTAACACAGGCTATACATAGGTTATTTCATGCATTGTGTCTTTTGATGTCTTTACAAAGTGAGGGTTTGGTGTATCTGTTCTACGTATTGTGTTCTTTCTCCCTCCTGGCCCCAACACGCATACATACATATGAGTGAGCCACCATCCATTGCAAAGGTTGTTCCCCTTCTCACTTCTTGTGTGCACCCGTGTATACACACGAGAGAGAGAGAGAGAGAGAGAGAGAGAGAGAGAGAGAGAAGAGAGAGATGCAAAGACAGTGGAATTTCAGGAGTACAGACGACAGAGCCCATAACATTAAAAAGGTCAAATTGTATACTACTGACGGAAATCTGTTCATATTTCTCTGATTGGAAATGCTATCCTTAGCAGGTTTGGAGGGGTGCCTACCTTCCTGTGGATGAGAAGTGCGCGTCTTTCTGCACGCACGGGACAGGACTTGGATGGCGGACATCGTGTATGTGACGACAGCGGCGGAGAAAGAAAAGGTTCTCGGTCATCGTCATCCATCGCCTCTTCAGACATGGAGTTCCAGCTCTCTTGATGAATGTTGTTGTCATCCATCGCCTCTTCAGACATGGAGTTCAGCTCTCTTGATGAATGTTGTTGTCATCCATCGCCTCTTCAGACATGCAGTCCAGCTCTCTTGATGAATGCTGTTGTCATCCATCGCCTCTTCAGACATGGAGTTCAGCTCTCTTGATGAATGCTGTTGTCATCCATCGCCTCTTCAGACATGGAGTCCAGCTCTCTTGATGAATGCTGTTGTCATCCATCGCCTCTTCAGACATGGAGTCCAGCTCTCTTGATGAATGCTGTTGTCATCCATCGCCTCTTCAGACATGGAGTCCAGCTCTCTTGATGAATGCTGTTGTCATCCATCGCCTCTTCAGACATGGAGTCCAGCTCTCTTGATGAATGCTGTTGTCATCCATCGCCTCTTCAGACATGGAGTCCAGCTCTCTTGATGAATGCTGTTGTCATCCATCGCCTCTTCAGACATGGAGTCCAGCTCTCTTGATGAATGCTGTTGTCATCCATCGCCTCTTCAGACATGGAGTCCAGCTCTCTTGATGAATGCTGTTGTCATCCATCGCCTCTTAGACATGATCCAGCTCTCTTGATGAATGCTGTTGTCATCCATCGCCTCTTCAGACATGGAGTCCAGCTCTCTTGATGAATGAAATAGCTGTTGTCATCCATCGCCTCTTCAGACATGGAGTCCAGCTCTCTTGATGATGAATGCTGTTGTCATCCATCGCCTTTTTAGACATGGAGTCCAGCTTCCTTGATGAATACTGTTGCTGGCAGATTCCTTCAGATCCCCACAGAGTTGTCTCCTTCAAGCTGCTTGGCCACCGTCATGTCTGCGCGTGTGGCTCACCTCATGGAAAAGGTTCACTTCCAGGTGTCACGGAGAACAGTGGGCCACCAGGTGGATGCCCGTCGAGGCTCTGACCCTTTGCTGTCGCTCAGATCTGGTTCCTGTTTCTGTTGTAAACGAAAAAAGACAAGTTATCTAACCATAGCGTAGGGCTGGAGAGACGGTGGGTCAGTAAACTCAGCAACGAACCGATTGTTTCATCTGTTGGAGCAGTGCAACCGTCTATTGGGGAAAAAAGGGGGGGGGGGGGGGGGGATAAGAAAGTTGGAGGAAGGGGATGGGGGAGGGGGAATATCTGTTCACTGCTCGTTTTCCCCACTTGGATACATTGTCATTAAAAGAGGAAAAATAAAAGGTCATCAGCTGTACAGCAAAAGATAGCAAATGTCAGTGTCTGCAACATTAACTTGACACGCAGTTTGTAAAATGGTTGGTTGCTTCGTTGGTTAGTATACTAGGTAGCTTATCACATTAGTTTGACTGGTCAATTGGCTCGTCTTTCAGTTTACTTGTCGATTCATCAATCAATCAGATCCAACAAGCGTGAGTAGACCAAAACACAGCAGGGATGCTTTGTTTTTCACACAAAATGAATTTTCACGCAAAATGAATGCAAATGGCACACTATTTATCAGAACGACTGGGTGATGAGAGAGAGAGAGAGAGAGAGAGAGAGAGAGAGAGAGAGAGAGAGAGAGAGAGACTGGGGCCGGGGCTCCAGGACTGACCTGGTAAGGCAGAGTCGTGTATGTGAATGTGCAAGTGCTTAAAAGTGTAGGGAAAACACTTTAATTAGAAAGATCCTGCACATAAACCCTACAAGAAGAAATCCTTCCCAGTACAGACATGAGTTTTAAACGAGTGGTTGGGGGGGGGGGGGGGGGGGGGCAGAAATCTTTCCCCGTTTCTTTCCATCAATAATACCAATGCGCCGAGCGTGCGCGCGCCCGCCACACACACACACACACACACAGACACACACGGACAAAGACTGAGACAGAGACAGAGAGACAGAGGCAGACAAGAGGGCAGGAGTGGGGGGAGGTAGAGGGAGAGGGAGAGGAAGAGAGAGAGAGAGGAGAGAGAGAGAGGAGAGAGGAGAGAGAGGAGTGTGGTGGGGGAGGTAGAGTGTGAAGAGGGAGACAGAGACAGAGAGAGGAGGGGAGGAGGGATGAGAGAGAGAGAGGGAGAGAGAGAGGGTGGTGGGGAAGGTAGGAGTGTGATGACAGAGAAAGAGAGAGAGACAGAAGGCAGAGGTGGTGGGAAGGTGAGTGTGATGACAGAGAAGAGAGAGGGAGACAGAGAGGAGAGAGAGAGCTGAGAGAGAAGACGTGGGGGTAGAAGAGAGAGAGAGAGAGAGAGAGAGAGAGAGAGAGAGAGGGGGAGAGAGAGAGAAGAAGAACGAACGATTTTTTTTAATGAGGGAAAAAGCGGAATAAGCACGAAATGGCTTTTTTACATCCTGGCCCTCAACAAAGGGAAATCTATAGAAAATACAATAACATCAGCAAAATTAATATAGAACTGAAGTAAACATACATAAACGCTGTAAATAGAAAGAGGAAATGGTTACACACAAAAACAGAAGACAATACCTAGAAGAGAGAAGAGAGAACGAACGAACGACGAATTTTTAAGAGGAAGAAGATGAAGAGAGAGAAAGAGAGAGAGAGAGAGAGAGAGAGAGAGAGAGAGAGAGAGAGAGACAGACAGAGACGAGAGAGAGAAGGACAGAGAGAGAGAGAGAGAGAGAGAGAGAGAGAGAAACTGAGAGAAACAGGTGGGGGAGGAGGGGAGGGTCATCACATAAATTATAGTTCATGACAAAATAGTTAATGGAAGATAGATAATATATACAATAAACATTATCACAACAATGAAATTATAACACACATTTCTGGAAAAAGAAAAAATCATTGGACAGGCACCCCATCGTGTAAGCAAAGACAAAAATTTACACTTGACAAGCAGCACCTTTGGAACAATAGTTGGGAGAGACCAGTTGAGAGAGAGAGAGAGAGAGAGAGAGAGAGAGAGGAGAGAGAGAGGAGAGAGAGAGAAAGAGAGTTTAAGAGCATGAACTGGAAAATTCCGTCATTAGTTGGGTATGAAGTGCCCTTTTAAAGCTATATATGCTGGCATGAACATCAAGAGAGGTGAAATGCGGTTCCACAAGAAGCCGCCAGAGTAGTGAAGACTGGTTTTAAACATATCTATTCTTGGACGGGCTATTACAATTTTATGAATATGGCTATTTTCATTAAATCTAAATTTCTCTGTTAATTGAAGGGGGAGCACGACCCGAAAGAATCTTAAACAAAAGAAAGCTTTATTGAATTTAAGCTTCAAATTTAGTGGTAAAATATCCAGATCTGTATAGTCTGAGTATGGTAACGTTACCGATTTTAACAAAACTAATTTTCAGGGAACGTCTATAAAGACTAAACAAAGGTTTGAGTATATGATTACTTGCTGAATCCCAAATTGTAGATGCATAATTTATATGGGATTCGATATAAGCGTGAAAAATATTTTACGTGAATGGCAGTCTAGGAAATGTTTTATCTTGGACAGATGGTATATTTTTTTGAAACCGTTTTGCATAACGAGAGAGAGAGAGAGAGAGAGAGAGAGGAGAGAGAGAGAGGAGAGAGAGTCTAAAACTAGAACTTTTCATTAAATACAGTTGTAGAAATACATTATGGACTAGTTTAGCCCCCCCCCCCCCCCAAACCCACCACCAAATGGTCAGAGCGCTTGCCTGCAGAGCTGACGGTGGCGAGGTCGAACCACACATGGGGTTCAAGTTTTTCCAGCTTGAACACCCTCTGTCCACCAAGCAGTCAATGAAAACCCTCTGTCCATCCCGCAATCAATGAAAACCCTCTGTCCACCCAGCAGTCAATGAAACCCCTCTGTCCACCCAGCAATGAAAACCCTGTCCTCTCAGCAATAAAAACGCTCTGTCCACCCAGCAGTCAATGACTGTCCACCCAGCAGTCAATGAAAACCCTCTGTCCACCCAGCAATGAAAACCCTCTGTACACCCAGCAATGAAAACCCTCTGTCCACCCAGCAATGAAAACCCTCTGTCCACCCAGCAATGAAAACCCTCTGTCCACCAAGCAATGGAAACCCTCTGTCCACCCAGCAATGAAAACCCTCTGTCCACCAAGTAATGAAAACCCTCTGTCCACCAAGTAATGAAAACCCTCTGTCCACCCAGCAATGAAAACCCTCTGTCCACCAAGTAATGAAAACCCTCTGTCCACCCAGCAGTCACTGAAAACCTTCTGTCCACCCAGCAGTCACTGAAAACCCTCTGTCCACCCAGCAGTCACTGAAAACTTGTCCACCCAGCAGTCACTGAAAAAACCTCTGTCCACCCAGCAGTCACTGAAAAACCTGTCCACCCAGCAGTCAATGAAAACCTCACCACCCAGCAGTCACTGAAAACCCTCTGTCCACCCAGCAGTCACTGAAAACCTGTCCACCCAGCAGTCACTGAAAAACCTGTCCACCCAGCAGTCAATGAAAACCCTCTGTCCACCCAGCAGTCACTGAAAACCCTCTGTCCACCCAGCAGTCACTGAAAACCCTCTGTCCACCCAGCAGTCAATGAAAACCCTCTGTCCACCCAGCAGTCACTGAAAACCTGTCCACCCAGCAGTCACTGAAAACCCTCTGTCCATCCAGCAGTCACAGAAAACCCTCTGTCCACCCAGCAGTCACTGAAAACCCTCTGTCCACCCAGCAGTCACTGAAAACCCTCTGTCCACCCAGCAGTCACTGAAAACCCTCTGTCCACCCAGCAGTCACTGAAAACCTGTCCACCCAGCAGTCACTGAAAACCACCTGTCCACCCAGCAGTCACTGAAAACCCTCTGTCTACCCAGCAGTCACTGAAAACCTGTCCACCCAGCAGTCAATGAATAAACCTTCTGTCCACCCAGCAGTCACTGAAAACCCTCTGTCCACCCAGCAGTCACTGAAAACCTGTCCACCCAGCAGTCAATGAAAACCTTCTGTCCACCCAGCAGTCAATGAAAACCCTCTGTCTACCCAGCAGTCAGTGAAAACCCTCTGTCCACCCAGTAATCAACAGACACCTGATTCAGTTCAGGGAGGGTTAAATGGGGGGGGGGGGGGGGGGGGGGGGGGGGGAAGAGGTGGGCTCTGCCTTCAATCATGCCAGGCCCTAGACACGCTGACCTCGGACAGGTCAAAAGCCTTTATGGCCAGAAGGTTATTGGAATGTTTGCTTTCGTTTTCAACAAAACCCCACATTTAAACAGGGTGAGGTGGGGGGGGGGGGGGGGGGAGGGATTCCTGTCTGAAGGCGAGCGCGTGTCGGAGGTAAGAGCTATGAGTTTGACCCAGCTTCCCTTGACATTTGCAAAGCACAATCACAGTATCTTGAATTATTATTTGAAAGTTTGGGGAGTGGTGACATGAATGGGCCCACCAGGGAGAGGATGGGAGGGGGGTGGGGGCTGAAAAAGAAATCGTGGAAAGGGGAGGGGGGTCAGGAGGGGGAGAAAAGGAAATTATCCAGCAAAAAAAAAAAATCGTTTTTAAATCTTAATGGGCCCGCAAGGGAGAGGGAGAGGGGGAGGGAGGGGGGGAGGGGGGGGGAGACTGAAAAAGAAATCGTGGAAAGGGGAGGGGGGTCAGGAGGGGGAGAAAAGGAAATTATCCAGCAAAAAAGCAAAAACAATTTGTTTTTAAATCTTACCTCCAAAAAAGGCTTGGATTTGATCGAATCCAGGCCAAGGTGTAGGTAGGTCAATCAAGACGGCCGCATCTTCTTTCGGTCAGCACTGCTTTGCTGTGACGATTCACGCAGCTATCCCTTCATCCCATCAACATGACCCAGGCCAGTTTTTTTTTCCCAAAGGCTTATGTCTCTCCACAGTGTTTGTAGGTGAAGCTGGCATTATTCAAAGAAGCTGCACACAGTTTAGAACTGCGAGTCTTAAGGCACTTCTTTTGCACCTTACCGTTTTAGCGGCAAAGGGTGTACATCAATTCAGTTCTCAATTCGCTGCTCGTTTGCGATGGCGGGCATCGTCACGTGTTTACACGCAGCACCGTTCATTGGTGGAGGATGTCAAACCTTTAGCTATGTTGTGAGATGAGATCACGCGCGGAGTAGCTCGGACACCTACAGAAAACACGTGAATCACTGTCTGGGCCTCTTCCCTTTCCAACACGTCCCTTGGAGTTGTCAGGGCCTGTGGAGGAGGGCTAGAGGGGAGGGGGGTGGGGGGTGGGGGAGGTTGGTAGGAAAGGCTTGAAGAGATGGGGGAGGGAGGTTGGGGGGAGGTAGGATGGACGTTTGGGGGAGGTTGGGTGGTAGGTTGGGAGGAGGTGGGGGGAGTTAGTTGGGGGAGGTGGGGGGAAGTGGGGGGAGGGTAAGTTCGGGGGACGTTGGGGTGGGTAAGTCTGGGGAGGTTGGGGGGAGGTTGAGGGGGGGGGGGGGTAAGTTGGGGGGAAGGTTCGGTGGAAGGTGGGAGATGCTAAGTTGGGGGAGGTTGGGGTGGGTTAGATGGGGGAGCTTGGGGGGTAAGTTGGGGGAAGGTTCGGTGGAAGGTGGGGATGCTAAATTGGGGGAGGTTCGGGGGGGGGGGGGGGGTGGAGGAACGGTAAGTTGGGGGAAGGTTGGGGGGAAGGTGGGGGAGGGTAAGTTGGGGGAAGGTTGGGGGGAGGGTGGGGGGAAGTTGGGGGGGAAGTTCGGTGGAAGGTGGGGGATGCTAAGTTGGGGGAGGTGGGGGGGGGGGGGGGGAGACTCGGGGAGCGGGAAGAGGACTGTGACGGGACCTAGCTGACTGTCATATAGGGAACATTTCGTCCACGTCTCACTTTCCTTCTTCATCTGCAGCTGGCAGAGAACAAACTAATCAACATCTCTCTCTCTCTCTCTCTCTCTCTCTCTCTCTCTCTCTCTCTCTCTCTCTCTCTCTCTCTCTGCATAGGTGTGTGTCAGATGGAGAGGTTGGAGGATATTGGTGGGGGTGGTGATGTGGTTATATTATGTGTGTGTGTGTGTGTGTGTGTGTGTGTGTGTGTGTGTGTGTGTGTGTGAGAGAGAGAGGAGGGGGGGGGGGGAGGGGGGGGTTAATGCCTAAAATCCGAACTGGCTATCAACCATGTAACCATTGATTTGCTTTGTCCTGTGCGTTCTGCTGGTCACTTTAAGTTCTTTTGGTGTTAATTACTAACGGAGTTTGACGTCAATTTTTTCATTTGGCCCTCCTTTTTGTATTCGGCTTTTATGCTCGTATGAATGTTTATTGGATTGTATATGGTTGGTGTTGTTTCAATAAATGCCACAAGGAAGAAAGAAAGAAAGACACAGAAAGAACATGAATGTTTATTGGATTGTGTATGGTTGGTGTTGTTTTATTAAATGCCACAAGAAAGAAAGAAAGACACAGAAAGAACATGAATGTTTATTGGATTGTGTATGGTTGGTGTTGTTTCAATAAATGCCACAAGGAAGAAAGAAAGAAAGACACAGAAAGAACATGAATGTTTATTGGATTGTGTATGGTTGGTGTTGTTTCAATAAATGCCACAAGGAAGAAAGAAAGAAAGACACAGAAAGAAAGAAACAAACAAACAAGTAAAATTGAAATTAAGAGAGAAACAAATAAAGTACTTCTAAGAATGAAAGTGTGAATGAACAATCACTAATTGAATGAAGAAATGCTCAAAGTAATAATAACAGTGTTAAGTAGAAAGATCTGAATACGTAAAAATAACTGATCAGTAACCAATGTAATGAATAAAAAAAACTGTTCTCTCTCTCTCTCTCTCTCTCTCTCTCTCTCTCTCTCTCTCTCTCTCCTCTCCTCTTCCCCCCCCCCCCCCCCCCCCCCCCAGACCAGGTGATTTGGAGTTTATAGTGAAACACAGAGAGAAACTTTTTCAATGCATACAAATGAATCTTTTCAATTTGTATAGAGGCAACTTCGAGGCCCCATAACTCAGCTTCATACTTACCATGGGTTGAATCTGAGAATAGAACAACACTAAAAGCAATGTCATAGACTCATTATTGAGCATACACAGTTTCTTTAGGATACAAAGTATTAATTAGCCCTCTGTTTACAAGATCATTGCAAGCAAATCTGAATCTGAAACAGGTTGAGAAATGTATACCTAAGTACTTATAAACCTTTACCACTGACATAGCTATTCCGTTAAACATCCATTTTCCCCACGCAGCAAGATACCCGCCTTTCCTAAACACTATAATATTACTTTTTGCCATGTTTACCTTCAACTGGAGAGATTCAGTTGCTATTCCTAAACTCTTTAACTGATTTTGCGGACCAGCTATCTTTCCTGATATCAATACAACGTCATCAGCTAACAGGAGAATTAAAATCTCCAAAGCATCATTGACAGGACTAACAGATACCCATTTTTTTTTTTTTACTTTCGGTGGTTAGATACATTCGTTACTGGCTAAAGATAACTCGAATGCCCCCAGAAAGATTACCACATAAAGCGTACGAAATGTTAATACAGCTAGACGCTAGGGGTGAGAGCAATTGGGCTTCTAAGTTAGGTTGAAACTGTACGAATTTGGTTTTGGTTTTGTGTGGGAGAATCAGGGTGCAGATGACATACATACTTTTCCGTGTGTTTCGGCAAACATTAATCGATTGTAGCTGGCAAAGATGGAATTCCCATGTTGAAGACAGTCACCGATTTGGTATTTACAGATTGCTAAATCCTTCACATTGTTTTCCAAGATAAGTTCAAGGTAAATCTATACAAATTAATAGACATATTAAATACATTGTCACAAAATTCAGGTTTGGTGTATCGGATATCTGTGTACATTTTAACCGTTACAGGCCTTTGAATAATCGTAATGTTATATGTCCACTCTGTTACGAAGATGATGAAAATGAAAACCATTTTGTTCTCATTGTTCTGAACTACAAGCTGTTCGACAGCAATTAATCCCACCTAAGTACTTAAGAAAACCTTGTTTCTTTAAACTGATTATGTTAATGGCATCGTTGAATGAAAACACAATTAAACAGTTCGCTTTGTATTTGTATTAAGGCATTTAGACTGCAAAATGACATGTTATAATAATAATGATAATGAGGACAATTTCTATATCGCCCATCCTAACAACGTAGGCTACAGGGTGCTTTACAAGTTTCAACAATTTAACATCTAAGAATATAAGCAGTACACACACACACACACACACACACACACACACACACACACACCACACACACACACACACACACACACACACATATATATATATATATACACACATACACGCGCGCGCGCACGCACATACACACGCACATACACACACGCGCGTGCGCACGCATATACACACGCACATAAACACGCGCGCGTGCGCGCGCGCGCACAACACACACACACACACACACACACACACACACACACACACACACACACACACAAACACACACACACACACAATTCTATGTTCACGAACCATAAACATAAACACACACATAACACACACACACACACACACACACACACACACACACACACGCGCGCGCGCGCCCCGCGCGCGCGCGCGCGCGTACACACGCACACTCACACACACTCTCACGCGCGCGAGCACACATAAACACACACTGGAACATAATGTCGGATACATAAACACACTATATAACACGGTGAACAACTCTTTTGTACACGAGCAAAGTGTGCAAGTGACATGTAGTAATTTAGTAATATTTCAGGTAGTATTCTGCAACTGGCGTTTGAACAGATACGTTTTCAGTGCAGACTTGAAAATCGCAAAGGAAGGGGCATGACGTTGATGGAAAGGCAGTGAATTCCAGAGTATTGCCTTAGAAAATCAGAATGCTCTAAAACTGTGCTGCTTTCGGTTATATGCGGGAATTTGAAAAATTTGGTCATCAGAGGAAGAATGGAGGGGACGTGTAGGGATGACTATTTCGAAGCGATCAGAGAGATAGTTGAGCGCATCACTTGTGAAAACCTTATAACATAGACACGCCGATTTATACTGAATTTTGTGCTCGATTTTGAGCCAGTGTAATTTCTTCAAGAGATCCGAAGTAGGATGCTGTTTTTGCACCTTGAAGATAAGGCGTGCGGCTGAATTTTGAACATGTTGTATTGACTGGAGTAAGGATGCGGGTACACCAAGGAGAAGAGCGTTACAATAATCTAGTCTTGACAGAATGTAGAAAGACGCCAACGTCTTTGTGGCCTGTTCTGTAAGGAAAGGTCTGATAGAGCTGACGCGACGGAGTTAAGACCGTAAATGATGTGTTAAGCTAGTTAGATGAGGTGACTTGCGCGGTTTGATATGTATTCACCCCTTCTATGGGGCTAAGGCCTTTACGAATAAAAAAAACAAAACAAAAAACGTCTACGTTTCTTCTCTCTCTCTCTCTCTCTCTCTCTCTCTCTCTCTCTCTCTCTCTTCTCTGATTTGTTTTCCAATACAAGGTATGTTTAATCCAAAATCATTGATCTGATGACTAGGCAATTGAAGGTGGGATGACTTTTTTTTAAGGTGGGGATTCAATGGAGAGGTCCTCCGACTACACCCCCCTCTTCCCACCACCTCTGCCTCTCTATCCTCTTCTTTCTTCTTAAGGAAAGCTCAGTGAAAACACACTTAAGTCTTCCTTAAAAGTGTCAACCACTGTCTCGCTTTGACAGATGAACTCCCTAACTATTTCAATTATCTTTCAAACGAGCTTCGCCACACATTCTGGCATTTCCTGCCTGACCCCTCTATTCTCCCCGTCATCTCCCACACTCTATAAAAATGGACAGATTTCCTTTTGTACACCCTCCTACAGAAGAGCAGCTTTCTGTCAGTTCTCTGGAACAGATATGTTGAAACTCCCAGCCAAATATGACTTCACGTGTGATGGTAAGAAGTGTGTGCACGGGAGACGAGGTGCAGTGAACAGGTTACGAAAGGAACGTTTTCTTGAAAAATAAATTGAAACTGTTAAATCTGATTGGTCTTTTTTCTGTTTAAAAGAAGGCTTCTTGGATCATTTTGAAAGAAACATCTCACCATTTTGAATAGGTCTCAGGCAGAGACAGAGAAGGGAAGGCAGAAACTAGCTCCATGAATTCAACGAAAGACTCATTCTATCTTCAGTTTCCATTCATCCAATCAAGAAAGCCGGTTCGTAATGATTCTTCGGTTAAAGCCAAAGAGCTGGAATTGGCTGGAAATGGGGGAAGGGGCATGGGCATTTAAAACCCCACTGAATAGATTCCCATGGAAAGAGTTTCTTTCCCTGGAACAATAAGGCTGAAGTCATCGAAACATGTCAGCGTTGCACACTGTAGAACATTCAGAATATATTAAACAATCAAGTTCTTTCTAATCATTGAGAGAGACAAAAGAACATGATGGAGGGATTTCATGTTTGAAGGTAAGAGACTGCCGGGCATAGGAGACCGCTCAGCCTTGGGGGCGGGGGGAGGGGGGGGGGGGATGATGGGGAAGTGGGTTACAACGAATAGATTGTGAAAAGGAGGAAGGAGGCACCAGCTGGTTACTGTACAACAGACATTGAATGTTACATGTCGTCTTTGAATCCAACACACCAACTGGTTACTGTACAACAGACATTGAATGTTACATGTCGTCTTTGAATCCAACACACCAACTGCTTACTGTACAACAGACATTGAATGTTACATGTCGTCTTTGAATCCAAACACCAACTGGTTACTGTGCAACAGACATTGAATGTTACATGTCGTCTTTGAATCAACATGGCAACTGGTCACTGTGCAACAGACATTGAATGTTACATGTCGTCTTTGAATCAAACACGCAACTGGTTACTGTCAACAGACATTGAATGTTACATGTGTCTTTGAATCCAACACACAACTGGTTACTGTACAACAGCATTGAATGTTACATGTCGTCTTTGAATCCAACATACAACTGGTTACTGTACAACAGACATTGAATGTTACATGTGTCTTTGAATCCAACATAGCAACTGGTTACTGTACAACAGACATTGAATGTTACATGTCTTTGAATCCAACACAACTGGTTACTGTACAACAGACATTGAATGTTACATGTCTTTGAATCCAACACACCAACTGGTGACTGTAGAACAGACATTGAATGTTACATGTCTTTGGATCCAAAACACCAGCTGGTTACTGTGCAACAGACATTGAATGTTACATGTCTTTGAATCCAACACACCAACTGGTTACTGTGCAACAGACATTGAATGTTACATGTCTTTGAATCCAACACACCAGCTGGTTACTGTGCAACAGAATTGAATGTTACATGTCTTTGAATCCAACATATTAACTGGTTACTGTGCAACAGACATTGAATGTTACATGTCTTTGAATCCAACACACAACTGGTCTGTACAACAGACATTGAATGTTACATGTCTTTGAATCCAACATATCACTGGTTACTGTGAACAGACATTGAATGTTACATGTCTTTGAATCCAACACACCAGCTGGTTACTGTGAACAGGCATTGAATGTTACATGTGTCTTTGAATCCAAACACCAGCTGGTTACTGTGCAACAGGCATTGAATGTTACATGTAGTCTTTGAATCCAAACACCAACTGGTTACTGTGCAACAGGCATTGAATGTTACATGTAGTCTTTGAATCCAACATCCAACTGGTTACTGTGCAACAGGCATTGAATGTTACATGTAGTCTTTGAATCCAACATCAAACTGGTTACTGTGCAACAGGCATTGAATGTTACATGTCGTCTTTGAATCCAACATGGCAACTGGTTACTGTACAACAGACATTGAATGTTACATGTTGTCTTTGAATCCAACATATTAACTGGTTACTGTACAACAGACATTGAATGTTACATGTTGTCTTTGAATCCAACATAGCAACTGGTTACTGTACAACAGACATTGAATGTTACATGTCTTTGAATCCAACACATTAACTGGTTACTGTACAACAGGCATTGAATGTTACATGTCGTCTTTGAATCCAACACACCAACTGGTTACTGTAGAACAGACATTGAATGTTACATGTCGTCTTTGAATCCAACACACCAACTGCTTACTGTAGAACAGACAGTTGAATGTTACATGTTGTCTTTGAATCCAATACACCAACTAGTTACTGTACAACAGACATTGAATGTTACAGTTAGTCTTTGAATCCAACACAGTAACTGGTTACTGTACAACGGGCATTGAATGTTACATGTAGTCTTTGAATCTAACACAGCAACTGCTTATCACTGGTTTTGACAATCAGTATTTTAGCAAGCCACTCACTTTTCTCTTCAACAGAGGGAGAGGGGAGGCGAAGGCAAGGAAACGAGGACAAACGGCAAAATGACACAGTTCAAAGGTCAAAATGACACAGTTCAAAGGTCAAAATGACACAGTTCAAAGGTCAAAATGACACAGTTCAAAGGTCAAAATGCCACAGTTCAAAATATGAAGAAGGAAACTTATTTTTACTCCTCTTGTTGTGGTGAAAGTTACAGCATATAGCTACTATAGTGACAAGATGGAAACTGACTTCTTTTGTGCTTCTTTACGATAAAGGTTACAGCATTTAGCTGCAATAATGAGAGAGAGAGAGAGAGAGAGAGAGAGAGAGAGAGAGAGAGAGGAGAGAGAGAGAGGGGAGAGAGAAACAGATAATCATACATTATCCTCTCTCTTCTCCCTTGTATGATGATATTACTATTCTCTCTGTCCTCCCTGTTTGATAATACCACTACTCTCTCTGTCCTCTCCTGTATGATGATATCACTATTGTCTCTACTCCCTGTATGATGATATCACTATTCTCTCTGTCCTCCCTATATGATGATATCAGTATTCTCTCTGTCCTCTCCTATATGATGGTCTCACTATTCTCTTTGTCCTCCCCTGTATGATGATAGGACGATGATATTCGTTGGGACATGGAATACAGCGCCCGGGGTCCTTTATGCAGGGAAATATTATTTGTTACTAGTGTCTTTGTGGATGTGTTCAGTTAATAAAGCACAACTTTGTTTCGGATATCTTTCAGTACTTTTTAAGGAGCAATGTGTCCCAAATAGAGCACTAGCTTGTCTGAAGCTTGCGCGAAAATCCATGCATGTTTTATGGACCAAAACAGCTTAAAAAAAAAAGTATGTCTGTCGATTTGTTCAAGAATTACACTACATAAATAGTGCGTCTGTGTTCTTAGCCTCTGCTTTCACATTCAAAGAACAATCTGTACCCAAACTGAGTACGACATGCATCTGGAAAGGGCCTGCAGAACCATGCATCAAACTGGTAGAACCAGTGTGTCTTCTCCATTCTCCTTTAAGGATTAACTTGACCAAAACTGAATATCGACTGGCCTGCCATTTTATAAACAGTTATAAATGTTTCATCCACCA
>CM065741.1:1527064-1529564 GCA_033310375.1 Conus canariensis
TTCAAAAGCTGTAAAATTTTTAGGAGTGTATTTAACCCCTAAGTTAAGGTGGCGATATCATATTGAACACATAATAAGTAAAGCTAGACAAAGATTAAATTTTCTCAAAATAATTAATGCTCAGTCATGGGGACAAGATACTCAAACACTCTTACATCTTGCTACCAGTTTAGTTCGATCGAAACTAACTTATGGTCAAGAGGTTTATTTCTCAGCTCCACAGACGTTGCTAAAAAAAAATTACAAAGCATAGATAGTAAGGCTGTTAAGCTGGCACTTGGTGTGCCAGTACACAAATATACGCTCAAAACATACAGAGCAGCGAATCTGTTAACTCTTGAGGACCAACGGAAGTTGGCCACTGCAAAGTATGTGACTAGATGTCTTTCAGTTTCTAATTCAGTGACAAATAACATTTTTCTTGACTCAAGACAGTATTTCCCGAAGAGAGCGCAAAACATTTCATATCTTCAACATATTAGAAACTATACAGATGATCTTTTTTAAGAGTTATGATATTGATATTACATCAATTTCAAGTAGTCCCATAATACCCATTATTCCTCAATGGGAGCATATTTCTGCTAGATTTGATACAGATTATACAACTCTAAAAACAGAGGGTAACATCAATCTCATATCCGTTGAAGCAACAGAACATCTAGAAAATAAGTATCCGAATCATTTAAAGATTTTTACAGATGGTTCAGTTTTGAAATCATACACAGGGGCTGGATTTGCTATTCCTGCTTTAAAGATAAGAAAGTCATTTTGTCTAGGAAAAGGTTTTTCTGTATTTACTGCAGAACTATATGCAGTTCTTATGGCCTTATCCTTCATAGCTGATATTGATATTGTGATTTATAGCATTTTACTTTGTGTTGACTCAAAATCTGTTCTTTACGGTCTGCAAAACTGGAATGCAAAAGTTCGAAAAGATTTGATATTTGATGTAAAATACTTAGTACACTCAATTATATGTAAAGGTATCAATGTAGAATTTTGTTGGATTCTATCTCACTGTGGTATTTGGGGGAATGAAATGGCTGATAGATCATCGAAAGAAGGAGCCATTAGAAAATATCCTGATAGTACACTAAAATTAGAAAACATGAAATAAATTCGATGTTAGAAAGTAGTATAACGACAGAAAAGCTTCCTTCAAAGTAAAAAAAAATATTACTGTGTTCAAGATCCTTGTCTAGTCTTATTTACAAAATTCGATTAAATTCATGGAAGACTAAATTTTCAAAAAATGTAGAATGTGCTTGTGGTCATCCAATATCAATTGAACATATTCTTTTTGATTGCCCATTGCTATCCCTGTTATACAACATATCTGGATAGATGTAGCAAAAATGGGATCTTTAAATGATATAATCTACAGCGAAGAAATGATACAAATTGCGTCAGTTTTATCCAGCACTATACTTTCAAATTTATTGTAAATATTAAGTAATTTATAGTTATTGTCTTAATACTGATATGTAGCCTTTCACATATAAGTGCATATTCACACCAACACACACACCACACACACACACACACACACACACACACACACACACACACACACACACACACACACACTTACACAGCCCGTTTTTTGTTTGTTTGTTTGTTTGTTTGTTTGTTTTTTTTGTGGATTGGTTCATTTTTAGTCTAATATCACCATTGTTGTGAACAGACGTTAAATTAAATCAATCAATCAACACACACACACACACACACACACACACACACACACACACACACACACACACACACACACACACACACACGAGGAAAATGTAATATTACAGATTGATCCGACCATCCACTCTTTTAGGCGATGACTATGTTACTAAACTATTCCACATGCTTTTAGTCATATTTTTTAGTTTAAGTCCTTTTGTATACAATATTATAAATGCTTTTGTCTTATTTTCATTGCTTCTGTAATGACTTTAGCGACTGACTTAATTATACAGTCGTCGTCACACGATAACAAATAAGTAACATTTTGCCTTTCACAAACATCCAAAGTAAAAAAGGAACATTTTGCACGCACATCACTGTATGCAGTACATTGAAATAAGAAGTGCTTTTCATTATCAATAGTATATCCACATGAAGGGCATGGTGATTCTGTGGATGTTCCACACTCGAACCATCTTTTATTTGCATTGAAACCTACGGTTCGTAACCTGAATCTTGCGTAACAACTTCTTTGCCATTTATCTTTAATAACATTAAGAAACTTTTCCGAATGGAATATGTTCTTAAAGGAGAAGAACCAACGATACTTTTCTTTGGTTTCCATATCAGAATGCCAGTTCTGTTTAAAAGAACAAATGAGTCTATCCTTAAATTCTGCAATAAACTGCTGTTTGTTTCCTACTCCTTGAGACATCCACACTACTCCAAAGCCCTGTTCTGATAGCACTTTCTTTACATTATAAGCCCAATTTTCTTTACCTCGTTCCATTTGTACCAGCATCATATCATAAGCTTGTCTGCA
>CM065741.1:1534564-1562064 GCA_033310375.1 Conus canariensis
ACGGCAGGAGTTAGGAACAGTCAAGAGCATGGATCCTATATTTATAGAACAGCATTATCAATGAACATACATAAACAAACGGCAGGAGTTAGGAACAGTCAAGAGCATGGATCCTATATTTATAGAACAGCGTTATCAATGAACATACATAAACGCACAAGAAAGGGACTCCCCGTTGCGAGCGGCAGGAGTTATGAACAATGAATGAAATGAATGAACACACACTTTTCCATAGCAAGGTATCAATTGGGTCATATAACGGTTACATAATTGTATGGAAACCACCAATCATCTGCGTAGTGCCCACGTAATTGACCCAATTCAAAAAGGACACACATCACACAGTCAACCAGCCAACTACATCTCTGTTTCTCCCTCAGTAGACCACTACACCCACCTCAGGACAGTGCGTGCTACACGCTACGGCCCCTCACACTACACCAGTTATACACCGGCCCAATAAGAAGCGGCTGTTGCTTTTCAGCCCTGCAATGGACCCACGAATGGCGCCAGAATCAGGTACACACTGTATGTAGCCTACCCAGTCAACACATCGAGTGACGTTGATAAAAACGTGACTGATGCATTCACCTCGCATCACTGTTAGATGCATGATGCACGCCTCAGACCAACTCGTCTTGATATTTAGGTAGACACTGGGCCATAAATGGCAGTAAAAGAGGCTAAAAGAACAAAGTCGTGGTTTATTTGTTAGACACACCCACACACATACTGTTCGCAACCAGTTTGTTCTTTTAAAAAATATCCTTCTTATAAATCTCCCTCTATCTTTAAACATCCCTCCACACACCCAACCCTTTTTCTCTCTCTCTTTCTCTGCGTTGTAAAGTTGCTTGCTAATGGCAGGAAGATGATTGAAGCGACACCTTCGAGTTCGCCAAAGACTTTAGAGTTGCGTTTTCTTGTTTTGCCTTGGCAACGTATTAGAGTTACTTCCCTTTTGTTTTGGAGCAACGGACACGACGATCGTTGTGGGCCAAAGCTGAGTTACTAACACTTCAGTATAGAACCACACTAAATTGGTGATCCCGTCGCTGAACACGTCAAAGCTTCAACTTCAACTTCAAACATGGCTGAATCAAACCTTTATCAACAGGTTGCTGACTTAACAAATCAGCTGCAAGCTCTAACTACAAGTCAGATCAACTCCGTATCTATCAGAATTCTGGACGACGTCTCCAGAAGTTTGGTTCGCAAGAGTCGAGGCGCAGTTCAACACAAAAAGGATCAGTCAAGATCAAACAAAGTACGACTATGTGATGAGTTCCCTTGACATTAACACTGCAGAAGAAGTTCGGTCACTGCTCACCAATCCACCACCTGCAAACAAATACGACTGTTTGAAGAAAGCTTTGATCAAAACCTTCGGCAAGTCCCACATCCAGAAATACGGTGAACTGAATCTTAATGGACTTGGGGACAAGCGTCCAACTGCCCTCATGCGCAAAATATATGCTCTCAACAATGACCCAAAAACTCTGAAACGTGCTTTGTTCCTAATGAACCTCCCCCCCCCCCCCCCCCCCCCCCCGACATCAGAGATATTTTGGCTGGACATGATATCACAGACACAGACGCACTGGCTGAAGCAGCAGACCGGATTTGGGAGACACGTGCTGCAGGTGTACAGCAGATCTCCACATCACCAACTCAAGCTCCCACAGAACAAGGTGCAACCACTGCAGCATCAGAAGAGACTGTCTCTGCCATCAAAACAGCCACACAACGTGGTCCTCCTTCACAACATGGCACAACTAGCTCTGTGTGTTTCTACCACCAGCGGTTTGGACCAGACGCCCGTCGTTGTCAGCCTGGCTGCAAATTTTCCTCTTTGATCTCCCGAACAAGCAGGCAAAACGCATCGTCTTCGGGAAACGCCAAGGCTGGCCGCTAAACGTGGTAACGGTCAGCATTTCAAATTCAAACACGTTCTCAGTTTATGATAGACGTTTGGGACAATCATTCGTGATTGACGCTGGTGCTGACGTGTCAGTATATCCAGCCTCAACCCAGGACTGCAAGACAACCTCACCTTCAGTTCCACTTTCGGCTGCTAACGGAACTTCCATCAAGACCTGGGGCAAACGCAGCATCACTTTGGAAATAAAGCCCAAACAAGTCTTCACTCAGGACTTTTACCTGGCGGATGTTACATGTCCCATTCTTGGTGCTGATTTTTGTTGTTGTTCATGAACTGGTCATTGATCTCAAGGGCAAACGACTCCTGTCTCTGGACAAAGTTTCTGTTCGCCTCAAAAGCAGTGATTCACCCATGACTCTTGCAGGTCTCTCGGTACACCCGAACAATGCCTACTCTGAACTTCTCCCACAGTTTCCAGAGTTACTCACACCACATTTTGACTCTGCTGTCAACACACATGGTGTGGAGCATCACATGACCACACACGGACCACCTGTCCACGCTCGTGCACGACGCCTGAACCCAAAAAAGCTGACTGCTGCAAAGGCCGAATTCTCCCAGATGGAAAAGATGGGTATCATCCTTCGGTCTGATTCGCCATGGGCCTCACCGCTCCATGTGGTTCCTAAGTCAGCTGGCCAATGGCGACCCTGTGGCCATTATAGGCAACTCAATGCCGCAACCAAAGATGATCGGTACCCATTAGCCCATGTGCAAGATTTCAACAGCCACCTGTCAGGGTGCACCGTCTTTTCGAAGATTGATCTGGTTAGAGGCTACCATCAAATTCCCATGGCACAACACTGAAATATTATTGTTAATTTCCATTTACACACACACACACACACACACACACACACACACACACACACACACACACACTCACGCACAAACACTCACGCACACACACATGCGCGCGCGCGCGTGCGGTGTGTGTGTGTGTGTGTGTGTACGGTGCGCAGTTGCTTGCTTTGTGTGTGTGTGTGTGTGTGTGTGTGTGTGTGTGTGTGTGTGTTGTTGTGTGTGTGTCGGTGCGCAGTTGCTTGCTTGCTTGTGTGTGTGTGTGTGTGTGTGTGTGTGTGTGTGTGTGTGTGTGTGTGTGTGTGTGTGGCGCGGTTGTTTGCTTGTGTATGTGTGAGGGTGTGTGTGTGTGTGCGTCACTTCCGGGTCATTCTGATGGGCAGCTGAGATTTTGAGCTCTGTGTTTTTTCTTCTTTTCTGTTAGTTTTTCCTTTTACTTTAACTTGAAACTTTAGTCATTAAGTAGTTAAGTATTCCGGACTTCAGTTTGTGCCACTTTTTAAACTTTTGATCAAGTGAGTGTTCTATTTTTTAATATTTTGGTTTTGAACCGAACCGTGCGAGAATGTCGGCTGAGGCTTCTACTTCTGCAGTGCAGTGGCAGGCTGCTAGATCTAGTTTGGACAGTGTCGTGCAGAAGCTGGTGAGGGAGTCGACAGCAGGAGTGTGTGACGAGGTGCAGGAGAGCATTTTGCACAGACTGAATGCGACGAAACCCAGCCAGCAGAAGATCAGCAGCAAGAAAACGCCGAAAGGAAAAAAATCAGAACCAGAATGACGTCAATGTTGATAGTGACGTTATTGCGATGCGCGTCGCCGAAATCCTAGTTCCAGTGATTGCCAAACAATGGAAAGTTTGTTTGTGAAGGGGTTGGAGAGGGTGATCACTGGAGTGATGGACACTGTCTTCAAGAAAAACACGGAAATTCTGCAACAAGTGCAGAAATCAAACCTGCAGCTGCACTACTCTCTGGATCGCCAGGAACAGTACACCAGGCGGGAAACAGTGCGGATCATCAATCTGCCTGAAGAAGAAGAGGAGAACCTTGATCAAAAGGTAGCGACGCTGTTCCAAGAGGCAGGATGTGAAGTGAAGGCGTCGGACATTTCTGTTATTCATAGGAACGGCAGGAAGATTAGCGGCAAGTGTAGGCCTGTGCTTGTGAAGTTTCTTTCTAGACGTGTGAAAGGCGACGTCATGAGGAAGAAGAAGGAGCTGCATAAGAAAGAACAGTACAAGAGGGTATATCTGAACGACGACCTGACTGTCCTTCGAGCAGGCTTCTTCAACTGGTGAAGAAGTCGGGCAAAGTGGACAAGGTTTCAACGACTCCTGATGGCAGACTTCGGTGTGAGCTGAAGAAGATCCCTGGTCAGGAGAGGGCGCAAGTTGTAATGGTGGACAGCCCTGACGACCTCTTCAAGTTGGGCGTCGATGTGGACTTTCAGTTCCTTGGGCTGCAGTACCTCCTTGTCTGTGAGCCATAGGGATCTGCTGGAGGACGTGGTGATGTACATCAGTATTCAAGCCTTGACAGTGTTTCTAGTTTGAATTCTTCTTCAAGTTTTTCTAGTTCTAAATGTAGTTTATCTTTCCTGTCCCTCAATGTTTGTGGACTAAGAAGTCGCTTGCAGTTTAAAGAATTTACGAACTATATTTCCCAGTTTGACATATTAACATTCACCGAAAGTAGAACTGATGCACACGACTCTGACTATTTAGTGGACTGCTTTAGTGATCTTGGTTACTCTATTGCTTTGTTTAGTCGAAAATACCTTTCATATCAAAGATCTGGTGGCATAGCCATTGCCTATAAAAAAAAATATGTGAAGATTTTATTCAGGTATTGGAACTTGAAGCCAGTGGTGATAGTGACTGTGTTTTGTGGTTGAAAATCAACAAACTGTTGACAGGTTATGATAAAGATCTGCTCGTCGGTTCAGTTTATATTCCCCCAGAGGGAACTGCTTATGGTTCAGTGAACTGTTTTGATGATTTGGAATCTAGTCTTACACGTTATGATTCTAACTGCCATGTACTTCTTATGGGAGATTTTAATGCTTATACTAAATGTTTGCCTGATTTTCTGAAGCTTGATACAAATATCAATGACATTATTGCTGATGGTTTTCACTCGTGTATTGAAGATTTTGATATCCCTATTGAGAGATGTTCACAGGATGTACGTCGACCTAATAACTATAGTTATCGACTAACTGATTTTTGCAAATCACAGAATCTGTTTATATTCAATGGGAGAGTTGGCAGAGACGCAGGTATTGGTCGATGCACTAGTAGTGGATGTACTGTGATTGATTATATGTTGGGTTCACCATATTTGTTCACACATATTGCTGACTTTAGTGTTGATCCCTTTGACGCCATGCTTTCAGATGTTCACAATCCAATTCTTGTATCTCTCAGCATTTCGTGGAAAAGATCAAACAATCAAAGTTCAAACTCCAATGAAAATAATAGAAGTGTAAGATGTCCAGAAACAGGAAGACCTTTGTTTGATACAAACATTAAGCAGTGGGACCCATCTAAAGGTGAGATGTTTAAAGAAAACTTGCTTACTAAAAACATAGAGGAATTAAACAATATACTTGACAATGAAAACGCTTCTGTTGCCGATGCCTATACATTGTTATCACAAATTCTGTTAGAAACAGCTAAAGACACTCTAGGAGAAGTAAAAAAATGTATCA
The DNA here is from genome assembly GCA_033310375.1 of Conus canariensis. Lineage (NCBI taxonomy): Eukaryota > Metazoa > Mollusca > Gastropoda > Neogastropoda > Conidae > Conus > Conus canariensis. The sequence goes on from CM065741.1 coordinate 1,540,017, forward strand.
AAAGGTACAAAGCAAAAGTCAGACAAAAGCCATGAAAATAAGCCGTGGTTTGATGCCACATGCAGGGAACATAGAAAAAAGTATTTTACAGCCAAACATAGAACTAAATTAAATGATTCTAGTCCCAACCGTAGAGAGGTTGAAATTAGCACTAAAGAATACAAAAAAGTTCTCAGAAAATCGTATAGAGTTTACACAAAACACTGGCATAAGAAGATTCGTAATCTAAAAGCTAATAGACCAAGAGAATATTGGGAAAACATTAAAATCAAAAAGAGAAATGAATGCCCTGTTAGTATGGATGATCTTTTCTTACATTTTAAATCATTGAATGTACAACCAGTTAGTGTTGAGAATGAAAGTGATATTGACTGTGACTTGCAATATGATCTTGAATTTCTAAAAGCACCAATAAGTGACGAAGACGTTGAAAAAGCTGTACAGCAACTTAAGAATGGAAAGGCTTGTGGGATAGATAGAATACGAAATGAATATATAAAACAAAGCATTCCAGTTCTCAAAACAAGTTATTGTAAACTTTTCAATAAAGTTCTTGATACAGGGACCATACCAGAAGAATGGTTGATTGGACTTATTCTGCCAATATACAAAGGAAAAGGTAGTAAATTGGACTGTAACAATTATAGAGGTATAACACTTTTGAGTTGTGTTGGAAAACTGTTCACAACAATTTTGAATAACCGTTTGACAAATTTTATCGAGAATAACAACACACTTTCGGAAAATCAAGCTGGTTTTCGACGAAGTCATTCTACGACAGATCATATATTTGTTTTAAAAAGTTTAATTGATATTTTCAATAGTCGTAAAAAGCAATTATTTTGTGTTTTTGTTGATTTCACAAAAGCGTTCGATTCAGTTTGGAGGCAGGGATTATGGCAAAAGCTTATCAAAGAAGGTGTAAATGGAAAGATTTTGCAAGTAATCACGAATATGTATCAGCAGATAAAATCTTGTATATTTATAAATGGAAGTCAATCTGAATATTTTGGCAGTTTTAGAGGTGTTCGTCAAGGTGAAAATCTTTCACCTTTGCTATTTTCTTTGTATTTGAATGATCTTGAACTATATCTCACAGATCGTAACTGTGCTTTCTTAAATATGATTTAAATCTTCCTGACTCAGATTTACTAAGTTACATTAGTTTACTTTTACTTTTGTATGCTGATGATATTGTTATTATTGCAGATTCTTTTTGCGGTTTGCAGCATGCTCTTGATGTATTAAGCGAGTATTGTAGTACATGGAAGCTTAATGTTAATGTAGCAAAAACAAAGGGTGTAGTCTTTAATGGACGCAATAGCCCAAGAAAAATACTAAAATTCAAAACCCAGTGTATAGAAATAGTACACACTTTCAAATATTTAGGTATAATCTTTAGCAGAACAGGAAATTTTTATAAATGTAAGAAGTATTTGTATGACCAAGCGCAATGTGCAATGTTTTCTTTATTAAAGATGGCAAGATTTCAAGATTTGCCTATAAACATTGTACTGGACTTATACCAGTCAATGGTACTGCCTGTGCTTTTATATGGCTGTGAAATTTGGGGATATAGTGATTTAAAGCTAATGGAAAGTTTTCAGCTTAAATTCTTTAAGCATCTTTTTCATTTAAATCGTTCTACCAAAACAGAATTGATATATGGAGAACTAGGAATGTATCCTGTGTCAGTTCAAGTACATGCACGAATGATAAAATTCTGGTCATCCTTACTTTCTCCACAAACAAACAAATATTCATCTAGATTGTATCAGGTATTATATGATTTATACTGAAATCAGGGTTTTACATCCAGGTGGTTGATGTGTATACGGGATGTCCTAATAGAAACAGGATTCGACTGTGTGTGGGAGACACAAAAGTTTTCGTCTGTTCACAGTCTCTGTAGAAATGTTCGTAATTCATTAGAAGACATTTACAAACGTGCATGGAATGATGCTTTAGAATCTAGTAATAAGTGTTTATTTTACAGAAATTTTAAAACAGAGTTTCGCCGTGAAAAATATATTAAGATGTTACCTGATGTTTATATATACCCACTGATTCGGTTTCGCTGTGGCAATCATAAACTCATGATAGAAATTGGCAGACGATTTGGAATACCTCACGATGAACGATTCTGTCGGGACTGTGACCAGAATGACCTTGGTGATGAATTTCATTTTGTAATGAAATGTAACAAATATAACGACATTAGAAATCAGTTTATACCTAGAAAATTTACATATACAAAGTCCGTATTTAACTATTGTCGTTTGCTTTGTGGTAGTAAGAAAGTGTTGCTAAACTTAGCGAAGTTTTTGAAACTTAGTAAAGTTGTGTAACATTACATTCAGTATGTTAATTATAGGGAAAATTTTGATGTTTGATTTGTTTCATTTCTATTTGTTTGATTTGTTTCAAGTCCTCCATGCCCCAAAAGGGGTCGCAGGATTAAAATCTTTGAATCTTGAATCTTTGAATCTTGTGTGTGTGTGTGTGTGTGCGTGTGTGTGTGTGTGTGTATGTGTGTGTGTGTGTGTGTGTGTGTGTGTGTGTGTGTGGTGTGTGTGTGTGTGTACGGTGCGCAGTTGCTTGCTTGTGTATGTGTGAGTGTGTGTATGTGAGTGCGTGTGTGTGTGTGTGTGTGTGTGTGTGTGTGTGTGTGTGGCGTGCAGGGATAGCGGAGGGCAGGGGGAGTGGAGGGGGGATGGAAGGAGGGTCAAGGTCAAGGTGAACTAGAAAGGTCAGAGAGGTGTGGAGCCCACTACTTCTGTGGTCATCATCCCCTATCCCCCCTCCATTCATCTCCCCTCCTCCTCCTCCCCCACCTCCATCCTTTACTTCTTCTGTGGTCTCCATCCCCTATCCCCCCTCCATTCATGACCCCCTCCCCCCACCTCCATCCTTTACTTCTTCTGTGGTCTTCATCCCCTATCCCCCTCCATTCATGACCCCCTCCTCCTCCCCCCCCTCCCCCCACCCCCACCTCCATCTTTACTTCTTCTGTGGCCTTCATCCCCTATCCCCCTCCATTCATCCCCCCTCCTCCTCTCCTCCCCCACATCCATCCTTTACTTCTTCTGTGGTCTTCATCCCCTATCCCCCCTCCATTCATCCCCTCCTCCCCCCTCCCCCCACCTCCATCCTTTACTTCTTCTGTGGCTTCATCCCCTATCCCCCCTCCATTCATGACCCCCCCCCTCCTCCCCCCCACCTCCATCCTTTACTTCTTCTGTGGCCTTCATCCCCTATCCCCCCTCCATTCTGACCCCCCCTCCTCATCTCCCTCCCCCCCCACCTCCATCCTTTACTTCTTCTGTGGTCTTCATCCCCTATCCCCCCTCCATTCATGACCCCCCCCTCCTCATCTCCTCCCTCCCCCCCCCACCTCCATCCTTTACTTCTTCTGTGGTCTTCATCCCCTATCCCCCCTCCATTCATGACCCCCTCCCTCCCCCCACCTCCATCCTTTACTTCTTCTGTGGTCTTCATCCCCTATCCCCCCTCCATTCATGACCCCCTCCCCCCCCTCCCCCCACCTCCATCCTTTACTTCTTCTGTGGTCTTCATCCCCTATCCCCCTCCATTCCATGACCCCCTCCCCCCCACCTCCATCCTTTACTTCTTCTGTGGTCTTCATCCCCTATCCCCCCTCCATTCATGACCCCCTCCTCCTCCTCCTCCCCCACCTCCATCCTTTCTCTTCTTCTACCCACATCATGCATGACATACAAACATCAACTGCTGTTCCCTCTTCCCACACATCATGTATGAACATACAGTTATCAATCACTGTTCCCTCTTCCCACATCATGCATGAACATACAAACATCAACCGCTATTCCTTCTTCCCACCACATCATGCATGAACATACAGTTATCAATCACTGTTCCCTCTTCCCACATCATGCATGAACATACAAATATCAACCGCTGTTCCCTCTTCCTACATCATGCATGAACATACAAATATCAACCGCTATTCCCTTTTCCCAACACATCATGCATGAACATACACATATCAACCGCTATTCCCTCTTCCCACAACATGCATGAACATACAAATATCAACCGCTATTCCCTCTTCCCACCACATCATGCATGAACATACAAATATCAACCGCTATTCCCTCTTCCCACCACATCATGCATGAACATACAGATATCAACCCTGTTCCCTCTTCCCACATCATGCATGAACATACAAATATCAACCGCTTTTCCCTCTTCCCACATCATGCATGAACATACAGATATCAACCGCTATTCCCTCTTCCCACATCATGCATGAACATACAAATATCAACCGCTATTCCCTCTTCCCACATCATGCATGAACATACAAATATCAACCGCTATTCCCTCTTCCCACCACATCATGCATGAACATACAGATATCAACCGCTATTCCCTCTTCCCACATCATGCATGAATATACAGATATCAACCGCTATTCCCTCTTCCCACCACATCATGCATGAACATACAGATATCAACCGCTATTCCCTCTTCCCACCACATCATGCATGAACATACAGATATCAACCGCTGTTCCCTCTTCCCACCACATCATGCATGAACATACAGATATCAACCGCTGTTCCCTCTTCCCACATCATGCATGAACATACAGATATCAACCGCTATTCCCTCTTCCCACATCATGCATTGCATGAGCATACAGATATCAACCACTATTCCTTTGATTGCTGGGGCTCTGCTTTGTCACCGATGTTAGTCCTCTATGAAAATGAATATGATCACATACAGACAGACACACAGACACACGTTCATGCGTGCGCGTGCACACACACACACACACATACACACACACACACACACACACACACACACACACACACACACACACATGCGCGTACATATGCACACAGACCATTCAATACAATCAGCTCACTGTCAATCGGATTTCCCGGATATTTGTCAACAGTTGGAACGGTGCAATCGTCACGAAGGATCGTCAAGATTTGGGTTGTGAAGCTCTTTGCTGCATGTAGTGCTGCCCTTAGCTCTTCCTTCAACTCACACAGGCCATCATTCATTGTCTTTGTCGTCTTGTGAAGCTCTTTGCTGCATGTAGTGCTGCCCTCAGCTCTTCCTTCAACTCACACAGGCCATCATTCATTGTCTTTGTCGTCTTGTGAAGCTCTTTGCTGCATGTCGTCTTCCTTCAACTCACACAGGCCATCATTCATTGTCTTTGTCGTGTTGTGAAGCTCTTTGCTGCATGTCGTCTTCCTTCAACTCACACAGGCCATCATTCATTGTCTGTGTCGTGTTGTGAAGCTCTTTGCTGCATGTCGTCTTCCTTCAACTCACACAGGCCATCATTCATTGTCTGTGTCGTGTTGTGAAGCTCTTTGCTGCATGTCGTCTTCCTTCAACTCACACAGGCCATCATTCATTGTCTTTGTCGTGTTGTGAAGCTCTTTGCTGCATGTCGTCTTCCTTCAACTCACACAGGCCATCATTCATTGTCTTTGTCGTTTGTGAAGCTCTTTGCTGCATGTAGTGCTGCCCTTAGCTCTTCCTTCAACTCACACAGGCCATCATTCATTGTCTTTGTCGTGTTGTGAAGCTCTTTGCTGCATGTCGTCTTCCTTCAACTCACACAGGCCATCATTCATTGTCTTTGTCGTTTGTGAAGCTCTTTGCTGCGTGTAGTGCTGCCCTTAGCTCTTCCTTCAACTCACACAGGCCATCATTCATTGTCTTTGTCGTTTCTTCCAAGCACGTCATTATGTCTGCGACAGTGACGTCTGCATGGGGTGTCTGTGGCGTAACAGTAGTGGTACCTGCACAATCACTACTACCGTCTGCATCACACGGATTTGCTGTTTCAACGGATGTTTGGATTTCTTGTTGCGTAGAATCAGTTACAGATGAATCGATTTCACAAAATGCATCACGGTTATCCATGTCATCTTCATTACTATACAGATTGTCAACATCTGTGTCAGACGGCAGATCTAAATTGGGAATGACTGTCAGTGACTGACAGTCTGTGTCGCACGGTGCCATGTGTGGTGTGTTGCATTGGAGGAGAGCGAACTCATTGCAGGTAGAGGTACCGCGGAAGGAGGTTGGTGTGGACACTGGAAAGCTTCAGACACAGGAGACTATTGTTGTCACTTCTGTCGGCATTGCCTATTAAACTGGGAGGGGTCGACAGGAACAGACCGGACGGGGATGAAATACTTTCACTTTACTATTATTATCATCAATACTTATATAGCGCCTATCCTCGGCTCAAGACCAAGCTTTAAGCGCTTTACAATCCACACTCGTTGACACAACCCTTTGCTTACGGTGTTCCTCGGCCCTTCTCCTGTCCCTGTTGAGCTGTGACGGACAATATCTTCCACACACAGCGCTGTGAGCTGGAGGTGGTTTACAGGGAAATGGTGGGACATTGTTGTCAATGGAAGAATAGCAACTGTCTGATGATCCCTGCCTTCAGTTGGAAATGACCGTAATGTCACATGGCGCAGCGCGGCGTTCTGCACACTGTCTAAAGTCCGCGGAAAACCTTTCACGGCCATTTCACATTCTTTTCTTGCAAATTCGAGCAAAATTTAATCAGAGCAGTGAAAAGTTCGTCTTGCTGAATGACTTGATGACCGACTCAACGAACGAACAACTGAACAGCCGACTGACCGAATGAATGACTGAATGACCGACAAACAGAATGAATGAATGAAAAATCGACTGTCCGACTGAAGAAATGATCTTATCGACCGACTGAACGAATCAATGTCTGAACCACCGATTGACAGATTGAACGAATGTATGAATGACCGACTGAAATGAATGAATGACTGAATGGCCGACAAACCGACAGAACGAATGAATGTCTGTTTTATCAACTGACCGACTGAACAAACGAATGACTTAATGATCGACTAAACGACTGAACGACCGATTGACCGACTGAAGGAAAGAATAATTGAACGACCGACCGACCGAATGAAGGAATGACCGTCTGAAGGACTGAATGAATGAATGACTGAATGGCCGAATGAATGAATGAATAAATGACCGATCGACTGACCGACTGAACGAATGAAAGTCTGAACGATCGACCGACCAACTAAGTGACTGAACGATTGACTGACCAAATGAATGACTGAACGATCAACTGACCGACTGAAGGAACTGACTGACCGACTGAAACAATGAATGACGAAACGACAGAATGAACGAATGAATGATTGAATGGTTGATTGACCGACAGAACGACTGAATGACCGACGGACCGAATGAATGACTTAACGATCGATTGATCAACTGAACGAATGAATGATTCAACGATCAACTGACGGACTGAACGAATGAATGACTGAACCACCGACCGAATGAATAAATGGATGAGCAACCGCATGACGGACTCACGAATGGATGAATGAACGATCGACTGACCGACGAACGAATGAGTGACTGAACGGCCAGCTGATTGACTGAACAAGTGAATGACTTGGCGATCTACTGAACGAATAAATGAATGAGCGTCCGAATAATAATAATAATAATGATAATAATAATAATAATAATAATAATAATAATGAATACTTATTAGCGCCTATTCTCGGCTAGAGACCAAGCTCTAAGCGCTTCACAATCCACATTCGTTTACACAACGGGCTGCCTACCTGGGTAGTGCCGACTGAAGAGCTGCCAGCTGGCGCTTCATTCATTCGTTTCCCGTGTCATCCAGTCAATATCGTTCAATATCGTTCACTCAATTTCCTTACTTCCTTCATTCTTTCCATTTCTCACGCAGGGTGCATGCTTTGTGTAACGTGTCATCCATACCAACGGCCAAACTGGCCTTCTCTTCCGAAAGTCGGTGATGGGATTTTACGTGTGTGCAAGATGTTATGCGTGCGTTCTCACACGAATGATTGACTGAACAAGTGAATGACTTGGCGATCTACTGAACGAATGAATGAATGAGCGGCCGAATGATTGATTGAACGAATAAATGTCGGAATGGTCGACTGACCGAATGAATGAATGTACAATCGACTGTTCGACTAAACAAATGAATGTCTGATCGACTGACTGACCGACTAAAAGAATGAACGAATGAACGGCCGACTGATCGACTGAACGATTGACTGACTGACAGACTGAACGAATGAATGACCGAACGACCGACCAAACGAGTGAAAGATTGCACGACCGACTGACCGAATAGATGAATCGACGACCGACTGACCGAATAGATGAATCGACGACCGACTGACCGAATAGATAAATCGACGACCGACTGACCGAATAGATGAATCGACGACCGACTAACCGAATGAATGACTGAACTGGGGACCGATTGACCGGCTGAAGGATGGGATGACTGAACGGCTGACTAAACGAATGGATGACTGACCCATTAAAATGAATGAATGATTAAATGATTGAACAACTGACTGACCAAATGAATGACTTAATTACCGATTGACCGACTGAACGAAAGGATGATCAACTGACCGACTGAACGAATGACTGACTGAAGGACCGACTGAACGAATGGATAAATGTACGATTGACTGACGGACTGAAAGAATGAATTTGACGACTGACCGAGCGAATGACTGAACGACCGACTGAATGAATGAAGAACCGACTGCACGAATAAATGACTGAACGACCGACTGACCGACTGAACGAATGAATGACTAAACGACCGACTGACCGACTGAACGAATGAATGACTGAACGACCGACTGATCGACTGAACGAATGAATGACTAAACGACCGACTGACCGACTGAACGAATGAATGACTGAACGACCGACTGACCGACTGAACGAATGAATGACTAAACGACCGACTGACCGACTGAACGAATGAATGACTGAACGACCGACTGACCGACTGAACGAATGAATGACTAAACGACCGACTGACCGACTGAACGAATGAATGACTGAACGACCGACTGACCGACTGAATGAATGACTTGACGACTCAAATGAACGAATAATGACTGAATGACCCACTGACAGAATTAATGAACGAATAATCGACTGTCCGACTGAAGAAATGATCTGATCAACTAACTGAAAGAATGAATGTCTGAACGATGAACAGACCGATTGAAAAAATGTATGGCTGAGCGACCGACTGACTGACTGAACGAATGACTGAACGGCCGACTGACCGACTGAGCTAATGAATGACCGAATCACCGATCGACCGAACGAATGTCCGAACGACCGACTGAACGAATGAATGACTGAATCAGCGCCAGACCGAACAAAAGTCACGAAGGAAAGAACGACAGAACGAGTGACCGACAAACACACGAAGAAAGCAACAAGAAAGGAACGAACAAGCAAACGAGTGTACCTAAGAATGAAAACATATAATCGATTGCTAAACAAACTCGTCTAAAAACATAGCTGGGGAAGAGTGGGGAGTAGGGGGGGGGGGGAGGACCTGTTGCCGCAAACTCTCTGCGGCATTAAGGTATGGTACCAGGTGGTGTCGTATATCTAAGGTATGGTGCCAGGTGGTGACATATATCTGAGGTATGGTGCCAGGTGGTGACATATATCTAAAGTATGGTGCCAGGTGGTGACATATATCTAAGGTATGGTGCCAGGTGGTGACATATATCTGAGGTATGGTGCCAGGTGGTGACATATATCTGAGGTATGGTACCAGGTGGTGTCGTATATCTAAGGTATGGTGCCAGGTGGTGACATATATCTGAGGTATGGTGCCAGGTGGTGACATATATCTGAGGTATGGTGCCAGGTGGTGACAGATATCTGAGGTATGGTGCCAGGTGGTGACAAATATCTGAGGTATGGTGCCAGGTGGTGACAGATATCTGAGGTATGGTGCCAGGCGAAGACAGGTTGTTGAGGTACGGTGCCAGGCGAAGACAGGTTGTTGAGGTACGGTGCCAGGCGAAGACAGGTTGTTGAGGTACGGTGCCAGGCGAAGACATGTTGTTGAGGTACGGTGCCAGGCGAAGACAGGTTGTTGAGGTACGGTGCCAGGCGAAGACAGGTTGTTGAGGTACGGTGCCAGGCGAAAACAGGTTGTTGAGGTACGGTGCCAGGCGAAGACAGGTTGTTGAGGTACGGTGCCAGGCGAAGACAGGTTGTTGAGGTACGGTGCCAGGCGAAGACAGGTTGTTGAGGTGCAACGTCAGGTGGATGCTGCTGTGGGGGACCACAACCATTAACAATGTCAGGTGGCCTGAGAGAGAGAGAGAGAGAGAGAGAGAGAGAGAGAGAGGAGAGAGGAGAGAGAGAGAGAGAGAGAGAGAGAGAGAGAGAGAGAGAGAGAGAGAGAGACGCTTCAGATATGTTTTTATTGTCAATGGCCTACATGGACTTTATGTCAAGGGGGTGTACATCAATATTTGCAGCGCCGAAAAACAAGTTTATAATGCAAAGAAACACGAATTGTATCAGATTACGTAAATGTTAATGATGAGGCCTGAAGCCATGTAGAAGAAAAGGAAAATAATGACGTGCTTTTTCGTCACTAAAAATGAATATGTAGTTTTTTTTCCCTAAGTAATAACATGATCATAGACACAAGTGCCTCACCCAGGCACACATATTCACTGTTATAAAACTTTCCTGCACTGTCACATCTATCGTCACCGTCCGCCTCATCACTAGCTATATTAGTGAAGAAAACAAAACCATTTCTTACTAAGGTCATCAAGCTTGCAGAATACATGAAAACAAACTCAAACATTAGTTCTTACTGAGCATTTCTTTTTCCTAACATTTGATGCTTCTGCCACATACTTAGCCAGTAGAGTTATTATCCTATCATTGTCAGAGGTCAACAAACTATGTACGTTATGATTTTCTGTCGCAATAATATTGAAAAGTTCAGACTTCTGTCTGATATCGTTATAAGCTGCACAGAAAAATATAAAGTGATCTTCATTTTCTCTCATGCCATCTGTACACATTACACACAAATTGTCTACAATGCCTTCAGGATTAAACCATCTTTTGTTTGCATTTAGTCCAAGTGTCCTACTTCTAAATCTAGCAAGCATATCCCTGTGCCATTTACTGGTAACTACACTCAGAAATTTTTCAGGTTGTAAGATACTTTTAAACGAATGAAACCAGGAATACTTCATATCATCTTCCATCTTGGAATGCCAATTTTGTTTATAACATGCGATGAGACGGTCTTTAAATTCCAACATAAATGCTCTTTCATCGCCAACCCCCTGACTGAACCAAACCACACCAAATCCGTTTACTGTCAAAACTTGCTTTATAGTAACAACCCAGTTCTGCTTTCCTAACTCAAATTGCCGTAGTAACATATCGTATGCTTGTCTGCATAATCTACTTGTAGGTAGCTGGGTACGATTTAACCAATATTTAACGCATTTGCCAAAAGATCGAATGAAAAGAGGATATCTTCCAGAATCACCATATGCCATTGTATTTGATGAATGCAATGGAATATTTAGAAACCGTTTAATCGCAAAAGTATGTACTTTTTCCATCTGCAGATTTTCTTCAAGCCCCCATATTTCTGCTTCATATGTTAACATTGGTTCTATTTGTGTATCAAATAACTTCCAAAATAAAGAGAGATCAATACTGCATTTTTTTTTCATTGCTCGTAGAATTTCTATTACTCCTTTCTTCCCTTTCCTAAACGTTTCAGACCATCCGGAATGTTAACTTTAAGCTCGTTGTAAAGATCATTCCGAGGTATTTGTATGCATTGGTTACCTTTACCTCAGCATTAGAGTAATACCATTTTTCTCTCTGAGACAAGTAACCACCCTCGCGAAAAATTATCATGTTTGTCTTATCTAAATTAACGGTTAATTGTAATCTATCTGCCTCACACTTCAACACATCAAGCTGATTGTGTAAACCAACAGCAGTGCTTGAAACTAAAATTACATCGTCAGCAAATAGCAACATAAATAGTTCAACAGCTCCAGGATTCATCTGTACACCATGTCTACCTTTCCTGGACATTTCAAGGGCTAATTCATTTATCAAAAAAATGCAAACAGCTGTGGACTCAAAAGGCAGCCTTGTTTTACGCCGCGTGGACATAAAAATAAATCCGAATAAGCATTCTTTTCACGCACACAAGCAATGACCGATTCGTATATCCCACAAAGCGCCAGGTACAATTTACCATTGACACCATTTTTTTCTCAGGACATGCCATAACATATTTCAATTTATAGAGTCAAACGCCTTTTAAAGTCCACAAAAGCGACATATAGTTTAGTGTTCTTCATTAGACACTTTTGTACTAATGCATACAAAGTGAAAATATGGTCAATAGTGCTGTATCCTGCTCGAAAACCTGCTTGTTCTTCAACTATCTTCTCCTCTCTCTGTGCCCAATTGTTTAATTTTTTGTTCAAAATGTAAGTGTACACTTTACTAACTACACTTGTAAGAGCTACACCTCTGTAATTATCTGGACTATTTGTATCCCCCTTTTAATAGATCGGGACAATAATTGATTTCGACGATCCCTTGGGAAATGTCCCATTGTCAAATAATGTGTTGAATAACGAAACCAAAAAGTTTAGGATGGAATCATTTTCATGTCTTAACATCTCACTAATTATTTTATCCGATCCAGCACTTTCCCCATTTTTCAGATGCCTAATACTTGATTTCACGTCTTCTAATGTGATAGGATCATTAAATAAAGGTTCACCCAACATTTCGTCGACTTCAACGTCTTCTGTATTTGCAACGTCATGTTCATTCTCAAATGAGTTGAATACACTTCAAAAATGGTCGTGCCACTGTTGTGAAGTTATTTCATTATAGATAACAACCTTTCTATCAATTGACCTGATTGTCGTCCAGAACAACCTTGGATCGTTTATAAACTCTTTTAACTTTTGCAGTTTTTTTCGTCAAATGCCTTTTTCTTTTCTTTCCTCAGTTCAATGTATTGTTTCCTCTCTTCAATATAAATGTTCTTCTTCTCAGTTTTTCCTTTGACTGTTCTAGCTCTCTGAAATTGTTGTAACAGTCTTTTGACAAATGTTTTCTTCTTATCGCATTCATCATCAAACCATTCGTTAGCTGTTCTTTTCTTCCTACTTATCACCCTAATCATACACGCAGCAGCTCCATATAACGCATTCGAAAAAAGTTCAACACACTCATTCACATCATTAACTAAAATATCCGTGGCTGTGGCAATACTCTCTGTAAATTCGTCAGAATTTAACTAGTCTTTAAACATCTGTACGTTTTCGTAGACGAGAGAGAGAGAGAGAGAGAGAGAGAGAGAGAGAGAGAGAGAGAGAGAGAGAGAGAGAGGGGGGGGAAGGATGTAAGAAAGGAGGAAGAGAGAGAGAGAGAGAGAGAGAGAGGAGAGAGAGAGAGGGGGAGAGAGAGAGAGGGAGAGAGAGAGGGAGAGAGAGAGAGAGAGAGAGAGAGAGAAATGGGAGAGAGAGAGAGAGAGAGAGAGAGAGAGAGAGAGAGAGAGAGAGAGAGAGAGAGAGAGACTTCAAAGACAAATACACACATGCCTACATGCAATGTTTCTCTGACTCGCCCTACAGAATAATGCCCATTTTAAATTGGAAAAAAAAAATGAAACATTATGATTGTGGTCGGCTGCACCTGTTGTTGACAAAATGTTATTAGTTATTATTCAAATCAAATCACCAGATGCAGTCAATGACCCACTGGCCCACTGCCAATAGAAACCCCAGTGTTCACACATCCGACATCTCAATGTGACATCCACGAAATATCACGCACACTTATATGAAAGTATATATCAGATCATGTGAATGTGTGTCTCAGCGGACGGGAAAAACCGTCGCATGATGTATGCGAGAAAAATACTGTATCTCTGTGGCAAAGATCTGACGTAAGAAGGCTACAGTCTCTTTGTATTACAGTAGACATGGAGAACTGACTCAGTAAGTGTGTAACAAGGCTGCAGCCTTATTGTGCTACAGTTAACACAGAGAACTGACACACACAGTGTGTAACAAGGCTGCAGTCTTTGTGTGCTACAGTTAACACAGACAACTGACACACACAGTGTGTAACAAGGCTGCAGCCTTATTGTGCTACAGTTAACACAGACAACTGACACACACAGTGTGTAACAAGGCTGCAGCCTTTGTGTGCTACAGTTAACACAGAGAACTGACACACACAATGTGTAACAAGGCTGCAGCCTTTGTGTGCTACAGTTAACACAGACAACTGACACACACAGTGTGTAACAAGGCTGCAGCCTTTGTGTGCTACAGTTAACACAGACAACTGACACACACAGTGTGTAACAAGGCTGCAGCCTTTGTGTGCTACAGTTAACACAGAGAACTGACACACACAGTGTGTAACAAGGCTGCAGTTTTTGTGTGCTACAGTTAACACAGAGAACTGACACACACAGTGTGTAACAAGGCTGCAGCCTTTGTGTGCTACAGTTAACACAGAGAACTGACACACACAGTGTGTAACAAGGCTGCAGCCTTTTTGTGTTATAGTTAACACAGAGAACTGACACACACAGTGTGTAACAAGGCTGCAGCCTTTGTGTGCTACAGTTAACACAGAGAACTGACACACACAGTGTGTAACAAGGCTGCAGCCTTTGTGTGCTACAGTTAACACAGCGAACTGACACACACACAGTGTGTAACAAGGCTGCAGCCTTATTGTGCCACAGTTAACACAGAGAACTGACACACACAATGTGTAAGAAAACAGTGTTTGTGTCAGTTGACATAGAGAACTGACACACACAGTGTGGAAGAAGACAACAATCTGTATCACAGTTGACATAGAGAACTGACACACACAGTGTGGAAGAAGACAACAATCTGTATCACAGTTGACATGGAGAACTGACACACACAGTGTGGAAGAAAACAACAATCTGTGTCACAGTTGACATAGAGAACTGACACACACACAGTGTGGAAGAAGACAACAATCGGTGTCACAGTTGACATAGAGAACTGACACACACAGTGTGGAAGAAGACAACAATCGGTGTCACGGTTGACATAGAGAACTGACACACACAGTGTGGAAGAAGACAACCATCGGTGTCACGGTTGACATAGAGAACTGACACACACAGTGTGGAAGAAGACAACCATCGGTGTCACGGTTGACATAGAGAACTGACACACACAGTGTGAAAGAAGACAACGATCTGTGTCACAGTTGACATAGAGAACTGACACACACAGTGTGGAAGAAGACAACGATCTGTGTCACAGTTGACATAGAGAACTGACACACACAGTGTGGAAGAAAACAAGTCTCTTTGTGTCACAGTTGACATAGAGAACTGACACACACTGTTGACACAGATATTGTGTATGAAGACAACAGTCTGTCACAGTGGACATGGAAAACTCTCTCTCTCTCTCTCTTTCTCTCTCTCTCACACACACACACACACACACACACACACACACACACACACACACACACACACACACACACACGCACACACACACACACACACACACACACACACACACACACACACACACACACACACACACACACACACACACACACATCCGTTCCATCCGGTTTGTGCCTGTATTGTTTTCGTTATCTTTCAACGCCTAGATCAGACCAATCTGAAATAGCGCACTTTGCCTAACCTGTGAGATTTCAAGATCCACAGTGCGTCCTGTTGATGTTGCTTCGCAAATGTCGCATAACACATTACCCTCCCAGCCATCTTATTCCCACCATCATGATGATGAAGGAAACAAAACTCAGTCTATGTCAAGGTACCCATGTGGCACATGCGACCGCCCAGTCACTTGGGACCAGCAAGGCGTAGCCTGTGAGGGTTGCGGACAGTGGTTCCACACATCATGTCAAAGCATAAACTCAGCTTCCTATGATGAACTGTGTGACCCAGAAAACAGGAACGTTGTGTGGAAATGCATTATCTGTGACTGCGCAAATTACAGCTCTACCACATACGACTTGTTCGGCATCGAACAATCAGCCCGCGCATCAGTCCTACAAGACAAGTCCGACATTGAGTCCTTTTCTCCCCTCCATACTTCCACTCCTACCAGAGCAAACAGGCAAAACAGGCAACAAAATCGCCCCTTGCGGTTTCTGAACATTAACTGTCAGTCTATCACTGGTAAGGTCCCTGCACTTCAAAATCTTCTTCTCAGCACAAAACCTGACGTTGTCATAGCTACTGAGACCTGGCTGGACGAGGAAGTAAAAAGCAATGAACTTTTCCCGCAAAACTATGAAGTTTTTAGAGCGGATCGTAACAGAAATGGAGGAGATGTACTGATAGCAGTCAGTAAAAGCCTAACCTGCCATGAAGTCCCCGAACTAGCAGTCCCAGAGTGTGAAATCTTCTGGGTCAAAATCAAACTCAAGGGCGCAAGACAACTCCTCGTCGCATCCTACTACAAGCGTGATATCAGCGATGCAGACAGTCAAGATAGATTTGAGATATCTGCCCAACGAGCTGTGACCACTGGAGCTCACATCGTTA
Organism: Conus canariensis; assembly: GCA_033310375.1. Taxonomy (NCBI): domain Eukaryota; kingdom Metazoa; phylum Mollusca; class Gastropoda; order Neogastropoda; family Conidae; genus Conus; species Conus canariensis. Next base: position 1,556,542 of record CM065741.1, read on the forward strand.
TCGGTGGGATTTCAATTTCCCAGCCATGGACTGGGCCAATGTTAGACTGAAGTTCACCTCCAGGTATCCAGTCCTCCACCATAAGTTCATTGACACCATCCAAGACCTCGGCCTGGAACAGATGGTGACCTTTCCTACAAGAGGAGAAAACACCCTTGATCTGTTCCTCACAAATCACCCCTCACTAGTCCCAAGGGTCGAAAGCATGCCAGGACTCTCAGACCATGACATCCCATACATGGAATTTCAAACTCATCCAGTCCACCAAAAGCAGACCCAACGGCCTGTCCTTCAGTACAACAAGGCCGACTGGCCAAATCTACGTAAAGCCACGATACAGCTGTCAAACGACATTACGTCAAAGTATAATGACCAAAGTAACTCAGAGGAAGTCTGGACAGAGCTGAAGGAAAAGCTCCACTCGGCAGACGAGGCACACATCCCAGTCACTACTCTCCGACCAAAGAACAGCAAGCCATGGGTGGAGTACTACACCAAGAAGCTGATCAAGAGGCGAGACAGACTGTATAAACGATGGAAAAAGACTGGAGATGAAAAAATCCACTCCAAAGTCAGAGTCCTCAAACGCCAAGTTCAGCGCAGACTCCGTAGAGCCTACTGGTCCTATACTGAAGGCATCGTACCAAAAGACTGGAAAAGGGCAAACGTCTCTCCGGTGTTCAAGAAGGGTGAACGATACAGGCCTGAAAACTATCGTCCCATCTCCCTCACGAGTGTGCCGTGCAAAATCCTAGAGCACATTGTAGTAAGTACAATTATGGGATTTGCAGAGGCAAACAACATCCTGCGTGAGGAACAGCATGGCTTCCGGCGAGGCAGATCCTGTGAAAGCCAACTGCTGGGGCTTGTGGATGAGCTATCCTACAATATGGAAAAGGGAAAACAATCAGACGTCTTAGTGATGGATTTCTCCAAAGCCTTTGACAAAGTCTGCCACTCCCTTCTAATCCACAAGCTCCGACATTACGGGATCACTGGCCAGGTCCTTGAATGGATTAAAAACTTCCTGGCAAACCGACAGCAGGCGGTGGTTGTTGATGGAGCCTCTTCAAAGGCCGTCTCAGTAGAGTCAGGAGTCCCCCAGGGATCAGTCCTGGGCCCAGCCCTTTTTCTCCTCTACATAAACGACCTCCCTGAACGACTCTCCTCAACAACACGGCTTTTTGCAGATGACACTCTCTGCCACAGAACTGTAGCTTCCCCATAAGACCAAAGGAAGCTACAACAGGACTGGACCACATGGCAGCCTGGGAAAGAAAATGGAAAATGTCCTTCCACCCAAACAAGTGTCAAGCCCTCCACGTCTCCAGGAAGAAAAACACACTGACTGGCACATACCATCTCCATGGCCAAAATCTCAAAAGTGTTAAAGAGACAAAGTACCTGGGGGTCACCATTTCCCAAGATCTTAGCGGGGACACCCACATCTCCAATATAACAAACAGGGCAAACAAGACCTTAGGGTTCCTCAGGCGAAACCTGAGAGTAGGCTCTATTAACATCAAAGAAACTGCCTACAAGGCCCTAGTTCGCCCCACCCTAGAGTATGCCTCACCTGTCTGGGACCCCTATACTGCCAAGGACATCAACAACATGGAAAAAATCCAATGCCGTGCAGCACGATGGGTTGTGAACCACCACCGTCACACCTCAAGTGTCGATTCCATGCTGACACATTTACAGTGGTCCACTCTACAAGACAGAAGAAGAGCAGCAAGGCTGACCACCTTCTTTAAATACCATCGTGAAGAGGTCAGCATAAACACCCCATTCAGGCCTACTCCAAACACCCCAGCACGGTCTACAAGACAGTCTCATGGGGAGACTTATCTCCCCCCTGCTTGCAAAACCAACTACAGGAAGTTTTCTTTCTTCCCAAGGACTGTCAGGGACTGGAACAGCCTGCCTCTTGAGGTTATTTCCTCAACGTCAGTGGAGTGTTTCAAGGCCCAAATCTGACCAACCACCGCAGTGTGTTTGACCACATATGTGAGTACATTGAAAATGCATTGATCAGAGGAGCGCAGTTGTAGAGGATGACTATGCTGAAAGAGAGATACTTCCCTCGTTTCTACAACCCAGGTTACAAGACTTACAAACTTCAAGATAAGATTTTTAAACATCTTGGCTTTAGAATCAAGTTCTGGGCTCCAAATCATCGCAGTGAACTAGTTTACTGTGATGAACTTGCCCGAGGTCAGGCGGTTGAGACAGCTTTTGTGTCAGCTGCTTCAGAAGAAAAACAAAAAACAAGACCACCCAAATTGTGATTAAGAGAAACCTTTTTAGCCAGCTACTGGCATTGGCAAGACAATATCATATCATCCTGAAGAAAGCTCCACCTTACCCCATGAGTCCTTTTGGGGGAACTGGCACAGAAGAGTTTCTCCCTCTTGCACAAATCTGAAGAGTGACTTTGTCACAGATAGGTGATCATTCATCACAGTCTGAACGAGCCAGACGGTGAATAACAGCTTCTGTGAACGAGCCAGACGGGGAAGAACAGAGTCGTTCCTGCTGAACGAGCCAGACGGGGAAGAACAGAGTCGTTCCTGCTGAAACGGCCACGGAAGAACAATTCCAAAGGACGGAGAATGGCTAAGTTTCTAATGGTCAAAGCAAAATGGAAGTAATGAAGCTAACTCTGTGTGAATGGCAGAAGGCAGAATATGCCCCAAGACTGCAAGAACGACAAATCTACTTCACTACTGGAAGTGATTGCACACGTCTCTTCAGTGAAGATGGATTGACAGTTACTGGTGACCCACAGCCATATCTTTCCCCAGTTCAAGAGGAGACAGACACAAAACTTATCCTGCACTGCCGCCGTCAGGCGGATCCTCACAAGGCATTTTTCACAAAACATTCATCACAAGGCATTCTTCACAAGGCATTCTTCATAAGGCATTTTTCACAAGACATTCTTCACAAGGCATTCTTCACAAGGCATTTTTCACAAGGCATTTTTCACGACATTCTTCACAAGGCATTCTTCACAAGGCATTCTTCACAAGGCATTTTTCACGACATTCTTCACAAGACATTCTTCACAAGGCATTCTTCACAAGGCATTTTTCACAAAACATTCTTCACAAGGCATTCTTCACAAGACATTCTTCACAAGACATTCTTCACAAGGCATTTTTCACGACATTCTTCACAAGGCATTCTTCACAAGGCATTCTTCACGAGGCATTCTTCACAAGGCATTCTTCACAAGACATTCTTCACAAGGCATTCTTCACAAGGCATTCTTCACAAGACATTCTTCACAAGGCATTTTTCACGACATTCTTCACAAGACATTCTTCACAAGGCATTCTTCACAAGACATTCTTCACAAGGCATTCTTCACAAGACATTCTTCACAATGCTTTTTTCACGACATTCTTCACAAGACATTCTTCACAAGACATTCTTCACAAGGCATTTTTCACGACATTCTTCACAAGACATTCTTCACAAGGCATTCTTCACAAGGCATTTTTCACAAGACATTCTTCACAAGACATTCTTCACAAGACATTCATCACAAGGCATTTTTCACGACATTCTTCACAAGACATTCTTCACAAGGCATTTTTCACAAGGCATTTTTCACGACATTCTTCACAAGACATTCTTCACAAGGCATTCTTCACAAGGCATTCTTCACAAGGCATTTTTCACAAGACATTCTTCACAAGACATTCTTCACAAGGCATTCTTCACAAGATATTCTTCACAAGACATTCTTCACAAGATATTCTTCACAAGACATTCTTCACGACATTCTTCACAAGGCATTGTTCACGACATTCTTCACAAGACATTCTTCACAAAACATTCTTCACAAGGCATTCTTCACAAAGCATTCTTCACGACATTCTTCACAAGACATTCTTCACAAGACATTCTTCACAAGGCATTCTTCACAAGACATTCTTCACAAGACATTCTTCACAAGACATTGTTCACAAGACATTCTTCACAAGACATTCTTCACAAGGCATTGTTCACGACATTCTTCACAAGACATTCTTCACAAGATATTCTTCACAAGACATTCTTCACGACATTCTTCACAAGGCATTGTTCACAAGACATTCTTCACGAGGCATTTTTCACAAGGCATTCTCCACAAGACATTCTTCACAAGACATTCTTCACAAGACATTCTTCACAAGGCATTCTTCACGACATTCTTCACAAGACATTCTTCACAAGGCATTCTTCACAAGGCATTTTTCACAAGACATTCTTCACAAGACATTCTCACAAGACATTCTTCACAAGGCATTCTTCACAAGGCATTCTTCACAAGGCATTCTTCACAAGACATTCTTCACAAGGCATTCTTCACGACATTCTTCACAAGGCATTCTTCACAGGACATTCTTCACAAGACATTCTTCACAAGGCATTCTTCACAAGGCATTCTTCACAAGGCATTGTAGTAAGATCTCCAGACATTGATGTTTTTATTCTCGTGCTCAACCATGTCAGAAACATCCAACATCAGGTACTTCGTGACACTGGTGTAGGCAGCAAAGGGCGCCTGCTGAACATCTCCAGACTGAAACAAATGAGGGAACAGACCTGTACCATGCAGTGTTCGGTCTCCATGCCTTCTCGGGGTGTGACAGCACAAGCAGCTTCGTGAGAAAAGACAACATCATGGCATTGTGAGAAAAGGCAACATCACGGCATTGTGAGAAAAGGCAACATCACAGCATTGTGAGAAAAGGCAACATCACGGCATTGTGAGAAAAGGCATCATGGCATTGTGAGAAAAGGCAACATCACGGCATTGTGAGAAAAGGCATCATGGCATTGTGAGAAAAGGCAACATCACAGCATTGTGAGAAAAGGCATCATGGCATTGTGAGAAAAGGCGACATCACGGCATTGTGAGAAAAGGCGACATCACGGCATTGTGAGAAAAGGCAACATCACAGCATTGTGAGAAAAGGCGACATCACGGCATTGTGAGAAAAAGCAACATCACGGCATTGTGAGAAAAGGCGACATCACGGCATTGTGAGAAAAGGCAACATCACAGCATTGTGAGAAAAGGCATCATGGCATTAAAGTCATTTACAAAAGATTCCCTTTACTGCAAGACCTTTGCTTCTCTTGGCTGCAGAGACTTGGGCCATGATGTCCATGAAGCCATTGAACAGTTCGTTTGCTGCCTGCATGGTAGACCAAAATATACAAGGGGAGACAAACTGAGATGTGACATGTGCTTAGAAAAGTTCCAGACTGGAGGAGGGTTGGGACATCTTTCTGGTTGTGATGAAACAAATCTAAGTCTCCTGCCACCATGCAGAACATCCCCCAGGCTTCACACTGAGAGAGCAAACTACCAGGCTGTCCTATGGAAATGTGCACATACACAACATCCTGACATCCCAAGCCCTGTGGGGGGGGAGGATGGCAAAAAGATGACTCTGGGCTGCCGAGAGAGCTGGTGGACATTCTGTGTGAAGATCATGCCACGGACCCTGATCCAGAAGAACC
>CM065741.1:1567064-1574564 GCA_033310375.1 Conus canariensis
GCAGGCGTTGCTGACGGTGTCTACGGGTGAGGACTGGGCCAACATGAGGGCGTCTTGCATTGAGCCCTGATTCTTGCGAACGACGTCGAACGGTTTGTCCGGACACTGGACCCCGTCGACCAACCACCTGGCGACATGTTTCTGCTGCTGTAAGGAATCGATTGCGAAGATGAAGCTGTCGAATGTATCGATCTTGCACTCGTGTGGTAACACGAGGTTGGCCCGTTCGACGCCGATCAGTGGTGGAACCAGTTGCTGCCAAACGTTGTGATAGCCTTACAATTGTAGAGTGATTGCAGTTCAGTTGTCTGGCTGTCTCTCTCGATGACACACCGACCATCAACATTCCAATGGCTCGCTCGCGTTCTTGCATAGACAGTCGCGGCATTGTTTTCGCACCAATTCGCCCGGTCGAATGACAACTGATACCGTTTTCCAGTCGGCATGACGTCAAACTCGCCATTTGAGACAAAAAAAAAAAAAAACAAAAACAAACAAACAAACACAGATGTGCTACATTCAGTCTCGGCCCCAGTGGCAGAAAAGTGTTGTGGGCGAGTTGCACGTGGGCGTCTCACGAACGTCGGCAAGCGCGGAGAAACCGAGGCAGTGTGAATCTGTCCCTTAAAAATTGTGTTAACATACCAAATCGAAATATACATGTTTTTTTCCAAATGGGAAATCGGCAAATCAAAACGGTGCGTTTTTAATGTTGTTCAGTATATATGACTTCAGCAAATTGTTTAGAGGCCATGCGTTGACTGAAAATATCTGACATGGGAATATTGTTTAGAGGCCATGCATTCACTGAAAATATGTGACCTCAGCATATTGTTCAGTGGCCATGCGTGACTGAAAACATGTGACCTCAGCATATTTTTTAGAAAGAGAGGGTGTTAGTTACCGCCAATGACATTGACAAACAAAGCACATGACAAGACACGATGCATTTCAACCTCTTGGGTCTTCTTCAGGCGAAAAAATAAATCACATTTAACATTTAAGACAGTACAAACAAAGAACGAAAATGACTCATCTGTTGTTGTCCATGTGGTGGGGAGAATATTGTTCAGTGGCCATGCGTTGACTGAAAATATGTGACCTCAGCATATTGTTCAGGGGCCATTCGTTGACTGACAATATGTGACTTTGGCATATTGTTTAGAGGCGATGTATTGACTGAAAATATGTGACTTCGGCATCTTGTTTAGAGGCCATGCATTGTCTGAAAATTTGTGACTTCAAGAGGCCATGCGTTGATTGAAAATATGTGACTTCAGCATATTGTTTAGAGGCCATGTATTGACTGAAAATATGTGACTTCAGCATATTGTTTAGAGGCCATGCGTTGGCTGAAAATATGTGACTTCAGCATATTGTTTAGAGGCAATGCGTTGACTGAAAATATGTGACTTCAGCATATTGTTTAGAGGCCATATGTTGACTGAAAGTATGTGACTTCAGCATATTGTTAAAGGCCATGCATTGGCTAAAATTATGTGACTTCAGCATGTTGTTTAGAGGCAATGCGTTGACTGAAAATATGTGACTTCAGCACATTGTTTAGAGGCAATGCATTGGCTGAAAATATGTGACTTCAGCACATTGTTTAGAGGCAATGCGTTGCCTGAAGACGTATTGGGAAAAGAACGACGTAACTATTCAGTACGTGTGTTGTTGAATAAACAAAGCTGGGGTCAGCTAGAAGAAAAGTGCAGGCATCAAAGGGCAGTAAACAACATAGTGATGACTGATACAGCAGACGACACTTGGAAATATGCAGGGAGGTAATCGTTTACAGCTCTCGTTCATGAGAGTCACGTTGTTTTCACAGAATAGATGGCGCTGGTGGGCACGCCGAAAGCAGTTCAGCCCGATCAATCAGCAGTCCAGGTCAATCAGAGAGAACATGCCCAGTGAGTGTGACAGTAGCCTATAACACACACAGTCCATATAAATGCCCATCAGTGTGACACGGTACGCCTATAACAACACAGTCCATATAAATGCCAGTCAGTTGACAGGTACGCCTATACACACACAGTCCATATAAATGGCAGTCAGTGTGACACGGTCGCCTATAACACACACAGTCCATATAAATGCCAGTCAGTGTGACACGGTACCGCCTATAACACACACAGTCCATATAATGGCCAGTGAGTGTGACACGGTACACCTATAACACACACAGTCCATGTCAATGCCCAGTGAGTGTGACACGGTACACCTATAACACACACAGTCCATATCAGATGGCCAGTGAGTGTGACAAGGTACACCTATAACACACACAGTCCATATAAATGTCCAGTGAGTGTGACACGGTACCCTATAACACACACAGTCTCTAAAATGCCCAGTTGATGATGACACGTTACACTATAACCACCGGAGTTTTTTTCTCTAAATCTCATATTGACACAGTCACGTAGTAACACGTCATTAAATTCAGTAGTGGACAGGGTACGGGTATAAAAGACGTATGCCCGTGATGGAACAGTTATGTTACACACACAGTCACATCACTTAAGTACTATATCACCAAGTCCATATGATTCAGTTCGTGTGACATTGTGACGCAAATGACACACACAGCCCTGATGATCCTTTGACAAGGTACGCCTATAACACACACAGTCCATATGAATGCCCAGTCAGTGTGACACGGTACGCCTATAACACACACAGTCCATATGAATGGCCAGTGAGTGTGACACGGTACGCCTATAACACACACAGTCCATATGAATGGCCAGTGAGTGTGACACGGTACGCCTATAACACACACAGTCCATATAAATGGCCAGTCAGTGTGACACGGTCCGCCTATAACACACACAGTCCATATAAATGGCCAGTCAGTGTGACACGGTCCGCCTATAACACACACAGTCCATATAAATGGCCAGTGAGTGTGACACGGTCCGCCTATAACACACACAGTCCGTATAAATGGCCAGTGAGTGTGACACAGTATGCCTATAACACACACAGTCCATATAAATGCCCAGTGAGTGTGACAAAGTACACCTACAACACACATAGTCCATATCCCGATCGTTACCTTGACGTGTGCTTTAAATAAGATATTGGATTCTCCAGATCTGGTTGCTTGGCCTAAACATGGAGAAATGGTAACTCTAACCGCATTGAAAAAGACATTCGTTATCTTCCCTGGATTTTTTTTTTCTGAAATCTATATTGCCCCATCAGTCAGTGTAACACGTCAAAGGGAAAGAGGGAATGTCAAAACTGGGAGTAAAGCGGTATGCCTGTGATGCGTACACTTTGTTACACACAGTGCGACATCACTTAGTACTAATACCATCGATTGATTCAGTTTGTCGTGACGTTTGTTGACCAAATGCACAACACGACGTGATGATCTTACAATGAACTGAGAAAGGCAGCTGTATTTGCAATGGAAACACGGGCGTTGTCTTCTGTGAGCCGATGTTTGCCCAGCTAATGTCTCATCCTTTCCTCACAATGGCTGTAACCGTCATTCACTTCGCACTGTACACGTCGTGTGTACTGCACTGCTGACCCTGCCCACTACCAACACTGCTGCTGCTGCTGAAGTACATGAAGAGAAGGTGGACCACTGTCACGGTGTACTGTCTGCACATTTCAGATCTAAACGGAATGGCCAGAGAGGGAAACAAAGGGAGACCACTGTCCGTGTCTGCTCACATCACTAACGCTATTGCAGAGGGAAACAAAGAACCACTTCACTGTACTGTCTGCCTTTCAGTCTAACGTGCCTATAGGAAACTAGAACCACTACTCACGGTACTACTGTCTGCGCAGATTAAAAGGAACAGAAGGACAATGAGTAACCATGTTCCACTGTAATCTACAGATCTCTTTCTGGACCAATATAACGATTTCAGCACCTACCCCTGACTCAGTATTCTGTGTCACAGTCAAGAGTTCATCCAGTGGCCGACAGCTGTCCAGCGCCGACTGTCCTCAGTCCTGTGTATGGTCAGCTCCACTGTGGGGAGTGGACAGAGACCCCCACACGTCCCCCTCCGTCCTGGCTGGACATCTGGTTATCTGTCTTCATCATTATCATTGTCTCATCATCAGTCATCGTCGTCGTCATCATCATTACAATAATTATTTATCATCATTATTATCATGTCAATTCATCATCGTTGTCATCATCTTAGTAATCGTTGTCACCTTCATCATGATCATCATGATCATGACATGAGCATCATCATCATCAATCATCATCATCATCATCATATTATCATCATCATCAACTATTGTTCCATCATTATTGTCACAAGATCTAGATGATTTATTCTAACATCCATTTTGTCCAGAAAGTGTGTGTGTGTGTGTGTGTGTGTGTGTGTGTGTGTGTGTGTGTGTGTGTGTGTGCTGTGAGTGTGTAAGTGTGGTGGAAGAGAGAGAGAGGAGAGAGAGGGGGGGGATGTTGCGTGTATGTGTGTGCGCGTGCGCGTGTGCGCGCTTGTGTGTGTGTGTGTGTGTGTGTGTGTGTGTGTGTGTGTGTGTGTGTGTGTGTGTGTGGAGTGTGATGTGTGTGTGTGTGTGTTGTCGGTTTAATGTCCTTCCACTACAGTGATTCAGACAGTTTTATGTGTGGGTGAATGAAGTATGTAAGTGATTGAGTGTATTAATACGTTAGATGATAGAATATGACATCACCCCCCCCCCTCCCCTTTATCCCTCTTCCATTTAATCAAAACAAATGTATTCAGTAGAGATAAGATCTAAAGATAAAGGCCAATTGAACTACTTAACAAACATTTGCAAACTGACTCAAGAACACAAGAACTGTTTAAAATACATGGTAAAGGTAAGGAAGTCGATCCATCAGTGTAACCATCAATACCCAAATTTGTAAAGAGTTCTCTTGCTCTTGGGCATTGAATTAGTAAACGACTGATACTTAAAGTTTCCCCACACATACATTTAACGTTATGACAATATTTTGTTTTCAATGCGTTCAAACGAAATCTATGGATTAAGCTTTCAATCTCCCTAGACGAGAAAAAGACTTGTTTGTACGTTTTCCCCTTGTACCCATCACTAAACTTTACACAGTTATGATAATATTGGACGTCTGAGTTCATCAGTAATGTTTTAACTTTTTCTCTTGACGTTCAATTTATAATTGAAAAACATTCTTTCAAATCTAATGTAATGTTAAGTGGTATTGCGTAATTGACATTTTGAGCTGCTTTTCTTGCAAGTTGATCTACGCGCTCGTTGGGTACAATACCACAATGAGAGGGTATCCAACAAAAAGTAACAGTAATACCTTTCATGGATAAAAGATGAATGAAATGATGAATTTCTCATACCATATCAAGACGAATTGAAGGACATGCAGACTTAATCGAGTGGATTGCTGCTTTAGAATCAACACCTATCATAATATGGGAATTATTTATTGGAAAATTTAGGATGAAATCTAACGACTTAAGTATAGCAATTAATTCGGCACTAAATATCAATAACTGTTTACCGAGATAGAAGAGCTTTTCTATTTTGAAACTAGGGATTATGAAGGCTGCTCCCGTGTTATCATTATCTAGCACTGAGCCATCTGTAAAATTTTCAAATGGTGATTGTAATTACTTTCTAAATGAGCGTAAACAGATGTTCTTAAGATATGTGGACAATCCTTTTTTGATACATCTGTATAATCTATATCACACGTGTGTGTTGTGTGTGTTGTTGTGTGTGTGTGTGTGTGTGTGTGTGTGTGTGTGTGTGTGTGTGTGTGTGTTTGTGTGCGTGCGCGCGCGTGTATGTGTGTGTGGTGTGTGTGTGTGTGTGTGTGTGTGTGCGCGTGCGTGCGTGCGTGCGTGCGTGCGTGTGTGTGTGTGTGTGTGTGTGTGTGTGTGTGTGTGTGTGTGTGTGTGTGTGTGTGTGTGTGACCTCGTCGGTCTGTCTATCCGTTTGTTATCTTGTCAGTCCAATTGTCTGTCTGTTGCCTTGTCTGTCTGTCTGTCTGTCTGCCAGCGTATATGTGTGTATCAGACCAGCCAGGGGCGTACATGTACTGTGACGTCATGTCATCGTGATTATGTTGTTTTCAGGTCACCCCCGCTACAGCGATATCAGGAGTATGTGTGATAACCTGAATAATGCACGTGATGCTGACGTCCTTGCACGTGATGCTGTCGTCCTTGCACGTCGGCCGAATCACCCTCAAGGTGTATCGGTCAGGGCGGTGTTATTTTCCCCACCCATGCTGATCATGGGATCTGGCCCTGGCCCTCACTGACCAGGTCATTGTGAGACACAGGGACACTGTCTATGGACTGGAGAAGACGGTGGTCGTAGTGTTGGGACAGAATGGTGTTTGTGTTGGTGTTGGTGTTGACCTTCAGTCATTGTGAGACACATGGACACTGTCTATGGACTGGAGAAGACGGTGGTCGTAGTGTTGGGACAGAATGGTGTTTGTGTTGGTGTTGGTGTTGACCTTCAGTCATTGTGAGACACAGGGACACTGTCTATGGACTGGAGAAGACGGTGGTCGTAGTGCTGGGACAGAATGGTGTTGGTGTTGGTGTTGACCAGGGCATTGTGAGACACAGGGACACTGTCTATGGACTGAGAGACGGTGGTCGTAGTGCTGGGACAGAATGGTGTTGGTGTTGACCAGGTCATTGTGAGACACAGGGACACTGTCTATGGACTGGAGAGGACGGTGGTCGTAGTGTTAGGACAGAATGGTGTTGGTGTTGACCAGGTCATTGTGAGACACAGGGACACTGTCTATGGACTGGAGAGGACGGTGGTCGTAGTGCTGGGACAGAATGGTGTTGGTGTTGGTGTTGACCTTCAGTCATAGTACAGGTCTGCCAGTTTCCTGTGTGCCACTGACACTACAGCACGGACAGCCTGTCACCGTCACGTGACACACCTCCACACTTCATCACCAACGGCTTGATTTCTGGATCCCCCCCCCCCCTCCCCCTTCCCTCTCCAGCATCATTTCCATCCATTCAGTCTTTTATTCAGCCTTCTTTCTTCCCTGTCTTTCCATCCATTCAGTCTTTAATTCAGCCTTCTTTCTTCCCTGTCTTTCCCCTCCTTTCAGTCTTTAATTCAGCCTTCTTTCTTCCCTGTCTTTCCCCTCCTTTCAGTCTTTTATTCAGCCTTCTTTCTTCCCTGTCTTTCCCCTCCTTTCAGTCTTTTATTCAGCCTTCTTTCTTCCCTGTCTTTTCCCTGCTTTCAGTCTTTTATTCAGCCTTCTTTCTTCCCTGTCTTTCCCCTCCTTTCAGTCTTTATTCAGCCTTCTTTCTTCCCTGTCTTTTCCCTCCTTTCAGTCTTTTATTCAGCCTTCTTTCTTCCCTGTCTTTCCCCTCCTTTCAGTCTTTTATTCAGCCTTCTTTCTTCCCTGTCTTCCCTCCTTTCAGTCTTTTATTCAGCCTTCTTTCTTCCCTGTCTTTCCCTCCTTTCAGTCTTTTATTCAGCCTTCTTTCTTCCTGTCTTTCCCCTCCTTTC
>CM065741.1:1579564-1584564 GCA_033310375.1 Conus canariensis
AATATTGATGATGATAATGATGATGATGATAATGATGACATAGTCAAATAGAAATTAAATTACAGACCACATTTTGAAATGAATGATTTCTTTTCTTCTTCATTTCCTTTTTTTTTTTAAACTTGAAACAGACATTTGTCCAGCAGGCAGTAAATGGTACCTGATTCAGTCCAGGTGAGGTTAAAGCGGTGGAAGGAGAGGGCCGGGCAGATATGGTGAACCTCTGACAGGTCACTGGTCCCGCAGCCGTTAGGCTGTGACAGTTTAACCGTTAACTTTAATGTTCTGCAGCCTTTAGGCTGTGACAGTTTAACCGTTAACTTTAATGTTCTGTAGCCTCTAGGCTGTGACAATGTAACCGTTAACTTCAATCTTCTGTAGCCGCTAGGCTGTGACAATGTAACCGTTAACTTCAATCTTCTGTAGCCATTAGTCTGTGACAGTTTAACCGTTAACTTCAATCTTCTGTAGCCATTAGGCTATGACAGTGTAACCGTTAACTTCAATCTTCTGTAGCCGCTAGGCTGTGACAGTGTAACCGTTAACTTCAATGTTCTGTTGCCGTTAGTCTGTGACAGTTTAACCGTTAACTCAATGTTCTGTAGCCATTAGGCTGTGACAATGTAACCGTTAACTTCAATCTTCTGTAGCCATTAGGCTGTGACAATGTAACCGTTAACTTCAATCTTCTGTAGCCATTAGGCTGTGACAATGTAACCGTTAACTTCAATCTTCTGTAGCCATTAGGCTGTGACAATGTAACCGTTAACTTCAATTTCTGTAGCCTTAGCTGTGACATGTAACCGTTACTTCAATTTCTTGCGTGTATGCCGCTATATGGTCTTGTGGACAGGTAACCGTTAACTTCAATGCTTCTGTAGCCGTATGCTGTGACAGTGTAACCGTTAACTTCAATTTCTGTTGCCATTAGGCTGTGACAATGTAACCGTTAACTTCAATGTTCTGTAGCAACTGTTCCAGGTTTCTGATTCGTGTAAAAAAAAAAGTGGTTGTTACATTAATTGTATTTTTTAAACCGTGTACTATCTATGAACATGGACGTCATAATTGATGTAATATACAAACACAATTCATAATGTACTTTGTTTATTAACAATGTGACAAGCCATATATGCAATGTATACTCTTTAGGCTAATTGTCTGCTTTCCACAGACAGTAAGGCGGGTCATCTGTACACTGTACATATTTCACAGAGGGAGAGGTACCTTGTCACTATATCATTGCTGAGTCATCTGTACACTGTACATATTTCACAGAGGGAGAGGTACCTTGTCACTACATCATTGCTAGTCATCTGTACACTGTACATATTTCACAGAGGGAGAGGTACCTTGTCACTACATCATTGCTGAGTCATCTGTACACTGTACATATTTCACAGAGGGAGAGGTACCTTGTCACTATATCATTGCTGTCATCTGTGCACTGTACATATTTCACAGAGGGAGAGGTACCTTGCCACTGTCTCATTGCTGAGTCATCTGTGCACTGTACATATTTCACAGAGGGAGAGGTACCTTGTCACTATATTTGCTGTCATCTGTGCACTGTACATATTTCACAGAGGGAGAGTACGGTACCATTGTCCCACATCGGGGGTCCTCACTGTGGCTGAAAAGAAAGCCTCTTCTCCTTGCTTGTTCTACAGTTTTGAGGCCAGCTTTAATTATTGTATGGTGCATTTATATCACACATTATGCAGAAAATATCTTTAAAGTGCTTAACAAAAGAAATGAAAACAAAATTGATATATCATTGAAAATTGTAGAGACCAAGCCTCGGCAGACAGCGGAAACAGAACTGGATGAACCTGGTGAACACCTCTGCTGTGTGGTGCTCCAGTAACTCTCTCTCTCTCTCTCTTCCTCTCTCTCTCTCTCTCTCTCTCTACTACTCTATAAGAGAAGAGAGAGAGAGAGAGAGAGAGAGAGAGAGAGAGAGGGGAGTGGTTAAGGAATATTGAGGATGTTTCAGGCGTTTTCTTCTTCTTCTTCTTCTTCTTCTTTCTTTCTTCTTTTTTTCTTCTTCTTCTTCTTCTTCTTTTTTTTTCTTCTTCCTTCTTCTCTCTGTGGAGAGTTACTGGAGCACCACACAACATTTATCTATGTAAATCTCAAATAAGATCAAAATTAACATATGAGCAAGAAAAGGTTTTTTAGTGCACCAAAATATTTATTAAAGAAGCTTCAAAGTGTAGAATGCAAAGCGCTCAAACTTGCAATGGGTCTTCCACCCACCCATCCCGTCTTCGAACATACTATGAAGCTCAAATCTTAGCTTTAGATGATCAGAGCTAAGTTGCTGCCACAAACTTTATGATAAGAAGCATTCCACCTAAGAATGATTTGAAAAATGAGACTAAAGTGAGATCAGAGACTGACTTTTCTAAACGTGCTAAAATCAATATCCTCTCAGATTACTTTGGCAACGTATATGTCTGAGCTTAGGCAAGCCACGGGCATTACTGTTGACGAAAGGTCTGTATCTGCTAGACCGCCTTTTCCCTACACCACCCTGGGAACTTCAAACAACTCATTTTGATATTGAACACACTGATTTAAAAAAGGACAATACAAATATAGAGGCAAGCAATGCAAAATCTCATATTGAAGAGAAGTTTCCAAATTATTTAAAAGTATACACAGACGGGTCATTAACTCAGAAAAATGCGGGCTCTGCTTATTTGATACCTGGTTTAAAAGTAGAGAAAATGTTTTTCACTGGGAAAAAAATAAATCAGTTTTTACTGCGGAACTTACTGCAATGGCGTTAATTTCTCCTATAAATTTCCCACGATCTATATTTAAAGTAAGCTTACTTGTTAATGTTGATTCAAAGTCTGCTTTAGGCACTGAAATCATTAGAACTGCAGAATAGACCAGAAATGATAATTGAAATTAGCAGCTTAATTCATGCCCTCTCTTTACAGGGCACTACATTTACTTTCTGCTGTCTACCGTCACATTGTTTGCTTTCTTATTCAACAATAAAATAGATAGATCTGCAAAACAAGGCACAAAATGTAGTTCAATCTCTCGAGATAAATTTTCCACTTTCGCGTCATGAACAATATATCATAGTGGAATCATTTGCTTGGAACCTTTTCCAAAATTCTTTTAAAACAGTCTCAGAGTAAGCCTATTTACACAGATTTTAGTATTGCAAACATTAAAACACACTCCCATATCAGCAGAAGGTTGTCGTCCCTTATGCAGTGGTGGAAAGTCGATGCTTTTACCACAAAAAATGATAAAAAATGCTTCATGTGTTTGTGGACAGAAAATAACAGCTGATCATATTCTGTCATCTGCCACTATCAAACAATAAATACCCATGCTTTCTACATGAACTATTTTAGAAATATTTTTGAATCATCGGTATTAATCTATGAATTCTTTCTTTCTTCATCAAAAAGTCCAAAAAGTAAGTACTTATAGCTTCTCACATTTATCATCTCATACTTATGAAGTTACTTTTAAGTGAGTCAATCATATAGCTATTTCTAAATCTACATAAAATATACGAAAGGGCCATCTTCATCCGTCCCTACCTCTCACTCTTCTCTTCCACATCAAAACCTTTTGTAGTTTCCTAGTTTCATCATTAGGGTTTGGTTTCTTCGTTTGTTTTGGGGTTGATGGGATGTTGTCTTAATTTTCGCCTAATATCACCTAGAGTGGGTAGACGTTCAGTTTGAAACACACACACACACACACACACACACACACACACACACACACACACGCGCCGCACGCGCAGCGCACACGCGCGCGCGTGCGCGCACAACACACAGCACACACACACACACACACATACACACACACACACACCACACACACACTCACACACACACACACACACACACACACACACACACACACACACACATCACGCACGCGCACGCACGCACGAGCACGCACGCACGCACGCACACACACAGATAACAAAAATAGGATATCGTCCTTACCGCGTACCGCTTTCCTCTCTTCACTTTCTGTGTCTCCACCTCTCCCTCCACCTCCTCTCTCTACTGCCCCCACCCACTGACCCATCTCCACCTCTCCCTCCACCTCCTCTCTCTACTGCCCCCACCCACTGACCCATCTCCACCTCTCCCTCCACCTCCTCTCTCTACTGCTCCCAGCCACACTGACCCACCCACCTCTACCTCCACTCCTCTCTCTATGCTCCCAGCCACACTGACCCACCTCCACCTCTCCCTCCACCTCCTCTCTCTACTGCCCCCACCCACTGACCCATCTCCACCTCTCCCTCCACCTCCTCTCTCTACTGCTCCCAGCCACACTGACCCACCTCCACCTCTCCCTCCACCTCCTCTCTCTACTGCCCCCACCTACTGACCCATCTCCACTCTCTCCTCCACCGCCTCTCTCTACTGCCCCCACCCACTGACCCACTCTCCCCACCTCTCCTCTTGCCACCACCCTCTCACCTCTCCCTGCCCCCCCACTGACCCACCTGACCCCCACTCTCCCTCCACCTCCTCTCTCTACTGCCCCCACCCACTGACCCACCTCCACCTCTCCCTCCACCTCCTCTCTCTACTGCCCCCAGCCACTGACCCACCTCCACCTCTCCCTCCACCTCCTCTCTCTACTGCCCCCACCCACTGACCCATCTCCACCTCTCCCTCCACCTCCTCTCTCTACTGCCCCCACCACACTGACCCACCTCCACCTCTCCCTCCACCTCCTCTCTCTACTGCCCCAGCCACTGACCCACCTCCACCTCTCCCTCCACCTCCTCTCTCTACTGCCCCCAGCCACTGACCCATCTCCACCTCTCCTCCACCTCCTCTCTCTACTGCCCCCACCCACTGACCCATCTCCACCTCTCCCTCCACCTCCTCTCTCTACTGCCCCCAGCCACTGACCCATCTCCACCTCTCCTCCACCTCCTCTCTCTACTGCCCCCACCACTGACCCATCTCCACCTCTTTCTCCACCTCCTCTCTCTA
>CM065741.1:1589564-1619564 GCA_033310375.1 Conus canariensis
GAGAGAGACAGAGACAGAGACAGAGACAGACAGACAGAGACAGTGACAGATACGGAGAGAACAGGGGGTAAGAGTGAAGTTAAGGGGGTAGGGGTGGGGGTGGAATGAAGGGGGTGGGGGTGGGGTGGAATGGTAATAGAAGTAAACAAGGGGACAGGTCAGGGTATAATGATAAAAGCTGAACATTGAGTTTTTGGTAATTAAAAATGGGTCAGTTTTCAGTCAGATAAAGCCACGCAAAATAAGGTCAAAATAACAACCATTGCTTGCAAAACACACACACACACACACACACACACACACACACACACACACACACACACACACACACACACACACACACACACACACACAAAACGCGCGCGCGCCACACACACACGCAAACGCGCGCGCACGCACACACACACACACACACACACACACACACACACACACACACACACACACACACACACACATATATACACACGCGCGCGCGCGCGCGCGCTCGTGTTACTGGAGACCAAAGCTGCAGGCTGTTATAACTGCTCTGAAAATGTGTCGTTTGCTCTAACCATCTTATTGAAACTGAACATTTTTCAAGTTCAAGAACTGAGAAGATTTTTACCATCAGAGAGAGACTGGATTGTGAAAGCAAAACTGTGATCTATCTTTTATTTTCCAACAAATGTCAACACACACAGCATGTTTGCGAAACCGAAAACTCTTTGAAAACCAGATTTCATCTTCACTGGTCTAACGTAAGGGAAAAAAAAAATCAGGAACGCTCGTTGCTAAACATTTTAACTCTCCTGACCGTTCCCTTTCCAGTCTCAAATGTGTTATTATTGAAAGAGTGCAGAGTGAAAATCTCAATTTCAGATTAACAAGAGAAAGCTTTTGGATAACTTAATCAAATACTCTCTCACCTCCGGGTTTAAACAGTCAAGATAACTAGTCCTGGCCTTTCTGCACGGGTTGGTTTTAGATCTCCCCCACTCTCGCCTCCCCCCCCCCCCCCCCCCCCCCCCCCCCGCGCCCATGTTTGTTTCTATTGTTGTGCTCCACTCAGACTGATTTTATGTAGCTTTCTTTTCTTTTACCCCTTATGGTTGGTTTGATGTGTCCTTACGCTGTTTGACTCTATACAGGTTGGTTTGATGTGTCCTTGCGCTGTTTGACTCTATACAGGTTGGTTTGATGTGTCCTTGCGCTGTTTGACTCTATACAGGTTGGTTTGATGTGTCCTTGTGCTGTTTTACTCTATACAGGTTGGTTTGATGTGTCCTTGCGCTGTTTTACTGTATACAGATTAGTTTTATGTGTCTTTGCGCTGTTTGACTCTATACAGGTTGGTTTGATGTGTCCTTGCGCTGTTTGACTCTATACAGATGGGTTTGATGTGTCCTTGCGCTGTTTTACACTATACAGGTTGGTTTGATGTGTCCTTGCGCTGTTTTACTCTATACAGATTGGTTTGATGTGTCCTTGCGCTGTTTTACTATATACAGATGGGTTTGATGTGTCCTTGCGCTGTTTCACTGTATACAGATTGGTTTGATGTGTGCTTGCGCTGTTTTACACTATACAGGTTGGTTTGATGTGTCCTTGCGCCGGTTTACTCTATACAGGTTGGTTTGATGTGTCCTTGCGCTAATTTACTCTATACAGGTTGGTTTGATGTGTCCTTGCGCTGTTTGACTCTGTACAGGTTGGTTTGATGTGTCCTTGCGCTGTTTTACACTATACAGGTTGGTTTGATGTGTCCTTGCGCTGTTTGACTCTATACAGATTGGTTTGATGTGTCCTTGCGCTGTTTGACTCTATACAGGTTGGTTTGATGTGTCCTTGCGCTGTTTTACTCTATACAGGTTGGTTTGATGTGTCCTTGCGCTGTTTTACTCTATACAGGTTAGTTTGATGTGTCCTTGCGCTATGTTACTCTATACAGATTGGTTTGATGTGTCCTTGCGCTGTTTGACTCTATACAGGTTGGTTTGATGTGTCCTTGCGCTGTTTTACTCTATACAGGTTGGTTTGATGTGTCCTTGCGCTATGTTACTCTATACAGGTTGGTTTGATGTGTCCTTGCGCTATGTTACTCTATACAGGTTGGTTTGATGTGTCCTTGCGCTGTTTGACTCTATACAGGTTGGTTTGATGTGTCCTTGCGCTGGTTTACTCTATACAGGTTGGTTTGATGTGTCCTTGAGCTGTTTTGCTCTATACAGGTTGGTTTGATGTGCCCTTGCGCTGTTGTACTCTATACAGGTTGGTTTGATGTGTCCGTGCGCTGTTTTACTCTATACAGTTTGGGTTTGGTGTGTCCTTGCGCTGTTTGACTCTATACAGGTTGGTTTGATGTGTCATTGAGCTGTTTACTCTATACAGGTTGGTTTGATGTGTCATTGAGCTGTTTACTCTATACAGGCTGGTTTGATGACCTCCCCCCCCCCCCCCCCCTGTTTAGATGTGATTCCTTGAGGTACTTATAACTGTTTTACCCTGCATGAATTGGCTTTATATCTTCTTTACCTTGCGTTCCAATTATTGCAGGTTTTAACGTTATTCACCTTTTATTCCAGTTATTGCAGATTTTCACGTTATTCACATTTTATTCCTGTTATTGCAGGTTTTAACGTTATTCACCTTTTATTCCAATTATTGCAGGTTTTTACGTTATTCACCTTTTAGAATTTTGTAACTGCCTTAGTTTATGCAACTTTAATTACGTTCCAGAATTGATGTATTCGACCACCTGCCTCCCCCCCTCCCTCCAACCCCCTTCCCTCCCAGGGACCTCCTTTCCCCCATCCCCCACCCCTTTTTTAATGCCCAATTGTTTGTTAATCTTTTTACAGTTTAGGGATTCTTTTTATTCTCTGGGGTTACAGGAAGTTTTATCACTCGCATATCTTTGTCAGTGGTAATGTATACCTGCACAGACAGCTATACATGTCAAATCTCCTCGCGTGTATGACAGACATGTCCACATGCGTTAGTCACTCGTAGGAATGATGTTCATATTAGTTCCTACTCATGTACATTTGTGTGCCTGTATGTGTATCCACATGCAAACGGATGTGTAAGCATGGGAACACACGCAGCATGTGTGTGTGTGTGTGTGTGTGTGTGTGTGTGTGTGTGTGTGTGTGTGTGTGTGTGTGTGTGTGTGTGTGTGTGTGTGTCTATGTGAGTTGCATTGGATTGTTGTCTTCCGTTTGCTGTGTGTATACATGTCTTGCATGCCTTCCCACTTTCGCGATTATATGGTGTTTGAAGAGACATGCATCAAAATGTTTGAGGGTTTTTTTTTTTTTTTTTGCTGTCCCAATCTCTGCGCCACCTCAGAAGCAGTGCACCCACGCCACTCATTCCGACACCCCGTCCACAGCCACAGCCCGGTCAGCCCCGCCGCAGCCCCTGCACCGGCAATCCACAGGGAGCAGTCAATGTCAAGTCGTCAAGAGGCAACCCACCGGAGGAGACACTGCACTGCTGCCGAGTCACTTCGGTGGTGTTCAGTGGCACCTGTTCTGATCTAACATACGCAGGACACCACCTACTAAGCCCCCTACTGA
Source organism: Conus canariensis (assembly GCA_033310375.1). NCBI lineage: Eukaryota > Metazoa > Mollusca > Gastropoda > Neogastropoda > Conidae > Conus > Conus canariensis. The sequence goes on from CM065741.1 coordinate 1,593,125, forward strand.
CGACAATAATTGCTTAGTCGTGGAGCTGGCGTGAGTGAGCTCTCCCTCCGGAGGGCACCACCACGTCCATCCAGCGACAGCCCCCACGGACTCGCCCATACCGGTGACCCCGACGGAACCAAACCTAGACCACAGACGCGGAGAGGACATCAAAATAGAGGTCCCCATGAGAGCAGGGCGTGAAGAACCACAGAATTTCAGACATTTTTTTTTAATGCTGATCGATGAGTATGAGGATGATTAAGATGATGCTACGGATTTCCATTTCGGTCTGAGACTACATGACAGGGCTGTACTCTACGCTTCCTTTCATAATATATCCCAGCGTCAACCAGGCCCGAGAGATACAGGCACCTGCAGTGTTGGTCCGGAAATTGGAGCAACACTCTCAGAAGTGCATCCATTAAGTGGATGAAACTCGACTGTGTGGCCCCAGTCTTCCCAACTGAGTCCGCAGCAAACTCAACTCTGGGTAGGAGCTGGTCGGGACAGAAAAACCCACATGACTCTGATGGGATTCGAACCCACGACCTCCCAGCCGGGAGTCCGCGACGGTAACCACTTCGCCACGGCGGCTGGTAAAATGTTTGAGTTTTATTTTCATCTGCTGAGGAAGCTCGTGCCCCAGGAACTTTAATCACGGAGTGGAGAAAAAAAGGGTAAATGTCTTTTCACGGGATATGAGCGTTGATGAAATGGGGAGAGATGGACAAGAACACGTGGAGAACTGGGTGGAAAAGGGAAAAGGATGGGTGGGGGGGGGGGGGGAGGTTGGGTTGGTTGAGGTTGTTGAGGGAGGGTATCGCGGTGCAGGTAAGTGTGTGTGCGTGTGTGTGTGTGTGTGTGTGTGTGTGGGGTGTGTGTGTGTGTGTGTGTGTGTGTGTGTGTGTGTACATATGCATGTGATGGGAGGAGTTACGATTTAAGCGTGTAGGACATGTGTGTGATGACTAGCTGTGTAGGCCTGCACGGCAGGAGATAAGGTGAAGTCACGCTGACAACAGGACAGGGTCGTAGCTAGGCACGTTGACGTCACACCTTGCAACCTGCTTATATAACCAGCGGACAGGCCTGGTGCCCGGCATTGGGTGACTGTCACCACGTGTAACGTGCAGCCATCGTCACATCGGACAACCTCTTCAACCAGCCAGCAGACAGACCTGGGGCCCGGCATTGGTAGCAGACGTGCAGCCATCGCCTGTTTTGTGACCTCCACAGATATACACAGCGTTAGGTTTGTTTTCTTTAAAGACAACAACTGGTAGGTTTCTTTTACTTTTCATATATATTAATCACTGCTCGAAGTTCATATTGTATGGTCACAGTTCATGATCATAGCTCAGTGCTAGAAATTGATTTGTTGAGGTGACAATGCCACTCTGAGTTCCAGAATCAAGATGTAATCAGTTAACGTGACAAGAGAGTCACGTCACACCAATATATTTCACAGACATGGAATATCAGTTTCTTCAGACCAACAGTTTCCTAAAAATGTTACATAGCTGCCAACCCTCATGAATGTTTCTTGATTTTCTCTGATGAAAGAGTATTCCAGAAATCCTGAGTGTAATGAAGAAGTCGAGAATTCAAACATTTTGTAGAAATGTGTTGGGCCTTGGTGGTCATTTCTAAACAGGGATGATGAAGTATTGCACACTGATACTGAAATGATGTTTTGTGGACGTTGGCAAGTATAGAGTGGAAAATGTATTTTCTTTCAAGACTTTGCTGCCGAAGCGAAGGCACACATCGGAACTAACCTCCTACTTCTGTGTACCACACAAAATTCGCCTGAACACTTCAGCTTTCAGAAACTCTTTTCCCACTACGTCATGCTGCATTCTTTTCTCTTTCGTTATGTATGATTCATATGCGTTCAATGTACAGAAACGTTTGTCAGGAGATCTTTGCTTGTTTTTTGATGGCACTTTGTCATCAACAAAGGTGATGTGCATTGAAAATGTGTGTTCAAGATGGGTTATTCATTCTTGTTTGAATTGTATAGGATAGTCCAAACATATCCAGTTTATTAAACACAAAAAGGTAAAACTATGTGAAGAAACTTTTCCCCTTTATGCTCAGACTAATACACTTTTCTTCTCCATGTATTTATAGCTAATTATCGCATGATCAAGCATGTTTCAATTTTGGGAACATTTAAAGCAATATCTTTTGCACATTTAACCATCGTCTTCCTACAACATCTGTCGTGTTTTTTGGTCTGCACAAATCCCAAAACGCGCTTGCTTTCTGGAGATCTGCCGCGGAATCATCAGAAGAATCACGCAATTGAATCCATTAGCGAATCAGCTTTGAAAGAATCCACGAATTCCGGACAACGACCCTCACCAGCAAGGTAATATTTCTGTTCGACCAAGCTGCTTTTCAAGTCTTCTTTATGTCGTTCAATTCAGTGTCTGGCAATAAACGTAAACAATGCTATCAAGTCTTCATGATGTCGTTCAATTTACTGTCTGGCAATGCTTTACCTTACATGTTGGCCAAGTGCTGGGTATCTTCAATCTTTCAGGGTCCCACTTTGTTCTCAAGCACGGTATCTACCTTGGTAGATTGTTTGTTTTCATGGAGTTCAGCCAACTTGCTTGGGTTTTATCTACATTAATGAGTAAACCACAAAACGGTCCAAGCATTCGTATGTTCGAAAGGCATTTCTTTTCTCTCCAGTCTTCATCAACCAAACGTCAATAAGAATTTTCATGTTCTGCTTCACTGATAATGGTTCGTTGTATGTCTTTGTTTTTACCAATCGTTGTTGACATTATCTCAGCACACATAATGAATAAGTAAGGGCAGATTTAGTCCCCCTCTCTACCCCCCCCCCCTCTCCACCCGATCTTGAGTCAACCATTCTGATATATGTCCATTAAGCATAACCGTCAACTTCATCGTGTGTGTGTGTGTGTGTGTGTGTGTGTGTGTGTGTGTGTGTGTGTGTGTGTGTGTGTGTGTGTTTGAAATGTTTTAGTATAACGTACTGTGTTTTCACAGCACCCAGCAAGCGCTGTTTCAATTTAAAAAGCAAATCAAACCGTAGGTGATTTTGAGCATTCAATGACTGTATCCAGTTGCAAACAGTCCTTACATTTTCTCCAATGTAACGATTTGCCTTAAAACTTGTTTCATCCTTGCGGATGATTGAAGGTAATACAACTTTAATTATGATGGCAATACAATATAAAGCAATCACACACACACACACACACACACACACACACACACACACACACACACACACACATATATATATATATAGAGAGAGAGAGAGAGAGAGAGAGAGAGAGATAGATAGAGAGAGAGAGAGAGAGAGAGAGAGAGAGAGAGAGAGAGAGAGAGAGAGAGAGAGAGAATAGTACTGAGGATCAGCGTTATTTTAAAAATAGTGCTCAACCACAGTGGGAGCGATATTTGTTGTATTAAGAACAAGTTAAAACCAAGCTGAAAACACCTACAAGCCTGTTTCGCGCTGTGCGGTCGTCAGGGTGTTTTCAGCTTGGTTTTAACTTGTTTTTAATACAATATATATATATATATATATATATATATATATGTATGTATGTATGTATATATATATATATATATATGTGTGTGTGTGTGTGTGTGTGTGTGTGTGTGTGTGTTTATATATAGATAGATAGACAGATAGACAAATATAATGTTTAATTTGATAACAAACTTAGCTCCAGTGTTCAGTGTACTGCTTAGTTTGACAGACGTCTAGCGAAACGAAAAATGTCAAGCTTAGTGCTACACCTTAAAAGAAAACCCAAACTGCTAAAGCAAAATAGACGTGATTTTCCCCTCTTCTCTCTGGTTATTTTATCAGGTGTGCAGATAATAGACGTGATTTTCCCCTCTTCTCTCTGGTTATTTTATCAGAGGTTGGTAAAACTAACAACAACTCTGATTATTTGATCATTAAAAAGAAGAAGAAGAAGAAGAAGAAGAAGAAGAAAGAAGCCAGTACTGCTTGCAAGTGTAATGGTTCACTCACTTTTAAGGCAAGGACAACATGTTAAGGAAACCAAGGAAATGAATCACTCTGTTATCAGAGGGACTGACCTTTTACAGTCTGACCTAATTCATTCTGGCGGTTGTTGGGATTGGTCTTTTCTTTTAGTGTAGCCTAATTTATTCTGGTGGTTGAAGTAAAGTGTCGTTTTAATTGTGGTCTAATTTGATGGGTGGACGTAAGTACCTATTTAAAAAAAACTGTAACCAATTTCATTGTGTTGTTTGTAGGGACTGATGTTTTCAAAATTCGTCTGATTTATTCTGGTGTTTGTAATGACTGATCTTTACAGATCTAATCTAATTCATTCTCGCGGTTGTACAGACAGATTACTTAATATCTGGTGGCTGGTGGCTGTAGAGAATGGTCTTTTAATATCTGGTGTCGTTCATCATGATAGTTTTCAGGGACCAATATTTCAAATTCTGGACAAAACCATTAAGCTACTTGTAAAGACTGATCTTTTGAATTGGTTCTGGTGGTCGTACGGCATGACGTTTTAAAAATGCTAATTCACTCTGGTTGTTGTAAGGCATGAGTGTTCAATCAATGTTGTCTAATTCATTCTGGTGGTTGTAAATCATGACTTTAAATTAATGTTGTCAAATTCCTTCTGGTGGTTCTAAGGCATGACTTTTCAAACAATGTTATCTAATTAATTCTGGTGGTTTTAAGGCATGACTTTAAATAAATGATGTCTAATTCATTCTGGTGGTTTTAAGGCATGACTTTAAATAAATGTTGTCTAATTCATTCTGGTGGTTTTAAGGCATGACTTTAAATAAATGATGTCTAATTCATTCTGGTGGTTTTAAGGCATGACTTTAAATAAATGATGTCTAATTCATTCTGGTGGTTTTAAGGCATGACTTTAAATAAATGATGTCTAATTCATTCTGGTGGTTTTAAGGCATGACTTTAAATAAATGATGTCTAATTCATTCTGGTGTTGCAAGGCATGACTTAAGATAAACGTTGTCTAATTCATTCTGGTGGTTGTAAGGCATGACTTTAAATAAATGTTGTCTAATTCATTCTGGTGTTGTAAGGCATGAGTGTAAATAAATGTTGTCTAATTTGTTCTGGTGTTGTAAGGCATGAGTGTAAATAAATGTTGTCTAATTCATTCTGGTGTTGTAAGGCATGATCTTTTCCAGAGCAGTCTAACTCATCCTGGCTGTTGTTCGCACAAAATTATTCAGAACGTGATCTACTTCTTTGTGTTGATTGATTGTGGAAATAACTTGTTGTCTTCGCACAATGCACATACAGTCCAAACGTTTTTAAAAAATAAATAACATCTCCATCGTGACACGAGAACAGAAATGTATTTGTGTGAACGACATGTGTAATGTATGCTGTGCATAAACCTGGTGTGTGTGTGTGTGTGTGTGTGTGTGTGTGTGTGTGTGTGTGTGTGTGTGTGTGTGTGTGTGTGAAATCTGTAATTCCCTCACCCACCCTGTTCCTCCTCCCTCTTCACCCCTATCCGCTTCCCTCGCTTTACTGGAGTCGTTCACTTTTTGCTCACTGTATGTAGCTGCACATTTGGTGTGTGTTGGTCTTTCTGATGGCTTTTCATTGCAATTTGTAGAGTGATTTAATTTTGGCCACTTTGTCCAGATTGCCCATTCGGCTTTTCATTGCAATTTGTAGAGTGATTTAATTTTGGCCACTTTGTCCAGATTGCCCATTCACTTTTGTAGTCGTATAAATCGCTCACATGGAGGCGTCTTTTGTTCCACTTTCTCTTAGTTCATTGAGGACACTATAAACAACAACAAACAAACAAACCAGCAACTGCGTCTTTGTGTTTTTCCCCCTTCTGTATATAGCCACTATTATACTATAATCACTATCGTCATGTTGTTACCAAAGTGGTAGTAATCCCTTTTTAAAGATATTTTTTTATCAATATCACTATCATTACTATGTTGTTATTGTTGTTGTTGTCGTACCCTGGCTAAAAGACTCCAGGGATCATCCGAACAGCCGAAGTACTTGAACACAATGGTACAAATGCATCAGCTGGGGATGAGAGTATTACGTTTATTACTATTGCTATTGTCATTATTATTGTCATTATTATTGTCATTATTATTGTCATTATCATTTAAAATCCCAGTGTCTTCTTCCCAAGGGCTTCGTTTTCATTCAACACCCAGCTTCAACCGAATATGAGAAGTCACGTGATTGCTCGTTCTCCGTTTTCATTGTCCTCAATGTTGTTTGTTTTATAGAAGTCACGTGACTGCTCGTTCTCCGTTTTCATTGTCCTCAATGTTGTTTGTTTTATAGAAGTCACGTGACTGCTCGTTCTCCGTTTTCATTGTCCTCAATGTTGTTTGTTTTATAGAAGTCACGTGACTGCTCGTTCTCCGTTTTCATTGTCCTCAATGTTGTTTGTTTTATAGAAGTCACGTGACTGCTCGTTCTCCGTTTTCATTGTCCTCAATGTTGTTTGTTTTATAGAAGTCACGTGACTGCTCGTTCTCCGTTTTCATTGTCCTCAATGTTGTTTGTTTTATCTGAGGAAGACCTATGGTGCGAAACGCGTCGTGTTTTGTAATTTGTTTGTCTATATTGTCTTGCGGAATCACTAACAATTCTTTTTTTTAATGCATTCCTTGGAGTTATATGTACTAGCTTCTTCTCTGTTAAGGCAGAAAACGTCAGAACTATGTAGATTTTGCTCCGTTGTCGTGTATGTGGTTATACACGTCATCTATTTCCACCGCCACACAGGGGCATACCTTTCCGAAAACGGAGGCAGAAGATTTCCTAAACTTCCTACTAAAGCACACTGTATAAACATGCGTGCCATTGTGGTGTTAAGCGAGTTTTCACTCGTTGGTGTTCTATCTCCATTATTTTTTTGTTTTAAATTGGCAAAGATTAAACTTCGCTCGGACCATTTCTTTCAGTACGACTTAGGCACTCCATGTTGTGCACCAGAAAGCAGAGAAAATGAATCCAACGGTCAAACTGTCCACTGCAGCTGTGGCCTTAAAGGCCTGCTGTGTTATTGTTGTGAAAGCCACAACCCTGCCGGCCACAGCAGAGTGTATAAAGCAAGTTACTCCCGCTGCCTCCTTTACTACTACTATGTTGTAATGAAGGCCACAACCCTGCCGGCCACAGCAGAGTGTGTACAGCAAGTCACTCCCGCTGCCTCCTTTACTACTGTGTTGTTGTTATGAAGGCCACAACCCTGCCGGCCACAGCAGAATGTGTACAGCAAGTCACTCCCACTGCCTCCTTTACTACTATGTTTTTGTTATGAAGGCCACAACCCTGCCGGCCACAGCAGAGTGTATAAAGCAAGTCACTCCCACTGCCTCCTTTAAGCAGATATGATACAGGACATTCGTTAGCGGAGATTCCATGCCTCCCTGGACTGCTCGTTTCAATTTAAATGCGTCTAGGGATTACCTCTGAAAATGTTCCCTGCTTCCTATGCATACAGGATGCAGGGATGTTTTAACTTAATAGCCCTGCACACTAGCAACACACACATACACACACGCACGCGCGCGCGCACGCACACACACACATGCACTCGCACATGCAAGCACGCGCGCGCGCGCGCGCGCGCGACACACACACACACACACACACACACACACACACACACACACACACACACACACACACACACACCATCCTCAGAGACGCCCAATTCACTTTGAAATGAAATGCTTTCGAAATCTCATCTGTTTCATGATCCATATTGTATGCACCTTGGAAACCTTATCTATCTGCTATGTGATACGAGTTTTACCCACTTTAGAAACCTTATGATACATACTTTGACATATCATCTATCACATAATACATAGTTTATCCACTTTAGAAACCTCACGGTACATACTTCATTCACCTTTGGTATGTCATCTATCACTTAATACATAGTTTATCCATTTTAGAAACCTCATCTATGTGTTACATAGTATATATCTGTATTGACTTTAGAAACATCTATCTCTCACATAACATATGTATGCACTTTGGAAGTCCCCTCTATCTGTTACATAACACGTATGCATGTCCACTATAGAAACCTCTTCTATTTTTTTCCACAACACATTTGTATCCACTTTAGAGACTTCATCTATGTGGTTCATAATACATATTTGTTTTCGCTGTAGGTTCCTGACTCTGAGTGTCCTTCTGGTCATCACACTGTGCCCCGTACGTTGGTTTCAGACAGGATCATGGCCGGTAACCAGCCACAGGTATGTGTGTGTGTGTGTGTGTGTGTGTGTGTGTGTGTGTGTGTGTGTGTGTGTGTGTGTGTGCGTGCGTGCGTGCGTACGTGCGTGCGTGCGTGCGTGCGTGTGTGTGTGTGTGTGTGCGTGCGTGATTTTATTCTTCTTGCTCCTCTCGTCGAGTTATGTATGTAAGTATCGCATATGTGCATGTGCCCTCACTCTTCTCTCTCTCTCTCTCTCTCTCTCTCTCTCTCTCTCTCTCTCTCTCTCTCTCTCGCATTTCACTGTGTGATACGAGCAGTAAAATTTACAGCACAATTATTAATAGCAGACTGCAGGAATGGATAAAAGAATATAATCTGACTGGTGAACATCAAGCAGGATTTAAGAAAGGTTACTCCACAATTGATCACATGTTTACATTATTGGCACTCGTTCAAAAACAGTTTTGTTTCAATCGTAAATTATATGTAGCCTTCATTGATTTTGAAAAGGCTTTCGACTCTGTTGAAAGGAACTTATTATGGCCCATAATATTGAAAAATGGCATCAAAGGCAAGATATTTAGGTGTATTCGTAGTATGTATGACAATGTCAAAGCCAGAATTAAATGCGGAAGTAACGTGACTGATTATATCAACTGCACCCGTGGAGTGAAACAAGGAGACGCCTGCAGTCCTGTCCTGTTCTCTTTATTCATTAATGAACTAGCATTAGAGGTGATGAGAAGAGGGAGGCATGGTGCAATGTTTACGTCTGACTACTTTGAATTATTCATATTACTACTGGCAGATGATGTGGCCTTACTCTCAGAGACTGCCACTGGATTACAAACGCAGATTAACAGTCTTCAACGTGCAGCTGCTGCTTTGCAGCTGAAGGTCAATATAAATAAAAGCAATATAGTGGTATTCATAAAAGGGGGGTATTTAGCTGCTAGAGAAAGGTGGACCTACAACGGGATTGTTATGCCTGTTGTGAATGTCTACAAATACCTAGGAATTTATTTTTCAACAAAGTTAAGTTTTGTTGTTGCATGTCGTGATCTCAGTAGCAGAGCAAAAAACGCGTTATTGTGTATTTTACAAAAGTTATTTAAGCTAAAGTGTTCTTCTCCTTCTTCCTTTTTTAAGTTATTTGACTCACAAGTTCAATCTGTTGTTCAGTATGGTGCAGAGTTATGGGGCCTTGACAATGCAGCACTCCATTGCGAAAAGGTACATTTATTTGCTATTAAGAGATTCTTGGGAGTAGAAATGAGAACACCTAATGACATGGCGTATGGAGAAACAAATCGATATCCTATTTACATAAATTCAGCTGTAAAGTGTGTCAGGTATTGGCTAAAGCTGACGAGGATGGACGAATGTAGACTACCGTGTAAGGCCTATAGAATGCTTTTCGATTTAGATTTGCGTGACAAGAAAAACTGGGCTTCAAATGTTCGCTGTAAATTGTATATGTTTGGATTCGGGTATGTATGGCTCAATCAAGGGGTAGAAGGGATAAGCGAGTTCCTGGAAACGTTTAGGGAAAGGTTAATTTTGTGCAGATGGCAGGATTGGAATTACCATATCAATAACAGTGACAGGTTTAACGTTTACAGAACCTTCTGCACTATTCCGGATGCTAAAAATATTTATTACTCAATTTGGACAGATATCTGAGGCATGTATTGATAAGATTTAGGCTTGGTATTTCTGAAATCGAAGTACATCGTAATCGTCATAGACAACACAGTGAAGGTGACTTACTATGTCCACTTTGTCAAGGAGAGAAAGAAGATGAGGTACATTTTGTTCTATGTTGTCCTATTTTAAGCGACTTAAGAGCACAATACATAGCGTTGAAATATTATAAGGTTCCAAATCAGTTCAAATTAGCGTTGCTTATGGCATGTGTACATGACAAAACGATCAGAAATTTGTCAATCTATCTTTACAAGGCTTTCAAATTGCGTTCTATTCTCATCTCTTGAAATTATTGCAAAGTGTATTACGAATGATGTCATTGATTCTAAATGCCAGATTGGACAATTGTTTGTATATACACCCCTTCATGAGGGGCAATGGCCTAAACATGATTAAACTTTCCGTATCCGTATCCGTATCTCTCTCTCTCTCTCTCTCTCTCTCTCTCTCTCTCTCTCTCTCTCTCTCTCTTTCTCTGGGAGGTGTGTGACAAGCAGTCATAGCGAACGGACGTGTTTTATCCGGTGCTGCCTTTAGTGCAAGTGTTTATATGTCTCAGAACTTTTTTTTTTAACTTTGCGTAGTGTCGCATCCCACAAGCTATGCCGTCAGCTTCCCTGGATTTCCCACATGTTTGTGGTGCTTGTTTGTGGACGTTTTGGAGCTTTATGGCTCAAAGAGAAGTGTCAGTCAGGAAGATGATGTGAGTCATACAAGGTAGTGTGTGGACCTGTTGGAGCTTTATGGCTCAAAGAGAAGTGTCAGTCAGGAAGAAGATGATGTGAGTCATACAAGGTAGTGTGTGGAATTTTTGGAGCTTTATGGCTCAAAGAGAAGTGTCAGTCAGGAAGAAGATGATGTGAGTCATACAAGGTTGTGTGTGGACTTTTTGGAGCTTTATGGCTCAAAGAGAAGTGTCAGTCAGGAAGAAGATGATGTGAGTCATACAAGGTAGTGTGTGGACTTTTTGGAACTTTATGGCTCAAAGAGAAGTGTCAGTCAAGAAGAAGATGATGTGAGTCATACAATGTAGTGTGTGGACTTTTTGGAACTTTATGGCTCAAAGAGAAGTGTCAGTCAGGAAGAAGATGATGTGAGTCACACAGCTGAAGGACAGGCCTGGTGGCGTTTTGATGAGGTGTGTGCTGACTTACCTATTTTGTAGTTTAATCATTTGATGTGGTGACATCGAATTGAACCCCGGACCCACTGAGATACCTACCAATCAAACCCAGGGCCAGAGTATCTGCCAGACGTGACTGAGCACAAGCAGGGAGAGAGTCTCCTCAGCAAATAGCAGAGTCGGTACGACAACTCCCGTTGAATCGCCTGCTACAACCCCACTGTTAACTCTACCCTGGCTGATCTCATGACGAGGCTGAACGGAATGGATGTCTCCATGACTTCTCAGCTGGACGGGGTTGTGTCTGACACTGCAGCCATCAAGCAGAAGTTTGGTGTTCTACAGGAGGAGATGGAGGTGTTGAGACAGGAGGTGTCTGACACTGCAGCCATCAAGCAGAAGTTTGGTGTTCTACAGGAGGAGGTGGAGGTGTTGAGACAGGAGGTGTCTGACACTGCAGCCATCAAGCAGAAGTTTGGTGTTCTACAGGAGGAGGTGGAGGTGTTGAGACAGGAGGTGTTGAGACAGGAGGTGTGTGACACTGCAGCCATCAAGCAGAAGTTTGGTGTTCTACAGGAGGAGGTGGAGGTGTTGAGACAGGAGGTGTGTGACATTGCAGCCATCAAGCAGAAGTTTGGTGTTCTACAGGAGGAGATGGAGGTGTTGAGACAGGAGGTGTCTGACACTGCAGCCATCAAGCAGAAGTTTGGTGTTCTACAGGAGGAGGTGGAAGTGTTGAGACAGGAGGTGTCTGACACTGCAGCCATCAAGCAGAAGTTTGGTGTTCTACAGGAGGAGGTGGAGGTGTTGAGACAGGAGGTGTTGAGACAGGAGGTGTGTGACACTGCAGCCATCAAGCAGAAGTTTGGTGTTCTACAGGAGGAGGTGGAGGTGTTGAGACAGGAGGTGGACTTACCATGCAGAGAAAACATGACATTGAAAGATGACAGGGACGGTTTGTGTGCTCGTGTTCCAAACTTGGAGAAAAAGACGGACGATCTGGAAGGAAGATCAAAGAGAAATCACCTAATAGTCACACAACGGTCTCTACATACACACTCACATGTAAAGACAATCATACGCCCCACACACTACCACACATCTGACTCCCTTCCGTTGAATAAAACAAATCAGAATACCACTTTAAAGTTCTTCCCCGAAAGAAAATGTTTCTTTCTTTCTTTTTGCGCCTAACTTCTTTTGGCGTGTGGGGGCTTTAATTTCTGCTCTTTTTCTTTGGCCAATATGTAATTTATTCCACAATATTCCACCAAACGAAAATAAAACAACATCTAACATTATTTTCGATGCACACATTCGTTTAACTTTTTTCTGGGTCACACAGATGCTGAATCCGCCCCACACAAACAAATCACTATGAGTTTACGAATCCCAAAACGCCCCGGGTTCTTTCCGTCATTTTCTTTTTGTTGTTGTTGTTGTTGTTGTTGTTGTTGTTGTTGCTCAGTGCGGTCAGGGTTCTAGATACAGGGTGCTTGCCGTAGAAAACCAAGACATTATGTTAATGAAGTAACGTTACAGGATGCACATCAGCATCAGTTGAAAGCACGCCTTTCTGATAAACTCGGTCGTTCTGGCAGTGTGGAGACGGATCATGTGCCCCACCTTAGCAGCAAGTCTGATTCTCCAGTGATTGCCAAACTAACATTTTACAACACAGCCTGATTCCCCGGTGATTGCCAGACTAACATTTTACAACACGCCTGATTCCCAGTGATTGCCAGACTCACATTTTACAACAAGCTGATTCCCCGGTGATTGCCAGACTAACATTTTACAACACGCCTGATTCTCCAGTGATTGCCAGACTCACATTTTACAACAAGCCTGATTCCCCAGTGATTGCCAGACTAACATTCTACAACAAGCCTTATTCCCCAGTGATTGCCTGACTCACATTTTACAACAAGCCTGATTCCCCAGTGATTGCAGACTCACATTTTACAACAAGCCTGCTTCCCCATGATGATACCTATACAGTCGACCACGGTGGACAAAACATTACCTTCAGACCACTACTGTGTGCTCGTGGAACTATCTGTGCCTAGGCCCTCCACCCAGCCTAGGTACGTGGAGAAGAGGAGGCTGGCTGACATCAATATCTCCTCTTTTAAGGAGGATTTGAAGACCTCCCTGGACTCCGCCCCCCAGCCCCTCACCCCTCTTCAGCTGGACCTGTGTCTCCAGGACACCCCTACGCCCCTGCCAAACGCTGCAAGGTGACGAATCGTCCCTCCTGCCCGTGGTACAGCGCTGCAGTCGACCGGATCAAAGCTGCCAAGGCCGATCGACGGAGAGCTGAGCGCCAGTGGGACAGATCTGGCCTTCATGTCCATAAAGAAATATTCAACAAGAAGAAACATTTTGTAGATAGAATTGTGTTTAATGCTCAATCTTCCTTCTTTTCAATGAAAATATTAGATTGTAAGACGTCTGCTCAGCTGTATCAGCTCACAAACAGTTTGCTTGGCAGGAAAAGTAACGCTGTGCTCCCCACTGTTTTCGCTCCTTCCGAACTCCCCATCCTTTTCTCTGACTTTTTCAATACCAAAATCAAAACAATCAGAGACAATCTGACCAGTTCAAATTTCACAGGATCCCCTCTAGATAGTGATCGTTCTTTTTCAGGCCAACCTTTGACTGTTTTCAGTTCTGTGACTGAGGATGATGTAAGAAAAGTGCTAGTTAGTTCGCCCAGAAAACCATGTGACCTCGACCCATTGCCTGCATCCATCCTGTTCCGCTGTATTGATGTTTTGCTCCCCTTCATAACCCACGTCATAAATGCTTCCCTCTCGTCTGGCGTTTTTCCCCAAGAATACAAATCTGCTGTTGTTCGTCCCTTCTCAAAAAGCCTTCCCTGGATCCAAATTCACTCAAAAATTACAGCCCTTGTCTCGAATCTTCCCTTCCTTGCAAAGGTCCTCGAGAAAATCGTGCTTGCTCAGCTCTCAGTTCATCTTACTCAAAATAATTTGAATGACCCTCACCAGTCTGCTTACAGGGCTGGCCATAGCACAGAGACTGCTCACCTGAAAGTTGTAAACGACCTTCTTCTTGCCCTTGATGATGACAAAGTCTCCCTTCTCTCTCTTTTAGATCTTTCCGCGGCATTTGACACCATTGATCATGACATCCTCCTTTCTAGACTCCAAACTTCTTTTGGCATTCACGGCACTGTTCTTGCGTGGGTTAGGTCCTATCTCAGTGATCGTTCCCAGAGAATTGTTGTCAATGGTCTTTCTTCTTCTCCTACACCTCTAACCTGTGGGGTACCGCAAGGTTCCGTCCTTGGGCCGGTTCTGTTTGCTCTGTATGTCAGACCTGTGTCAGACATTATCGATCAGCACTCATTGCTGCGTGAGAGTTTTGCTGATGGCACTCAGATGTACAAGTCAAGCACTGTATTGAACTCAAGAACGTTGTCAGTGATGTTAAAAGCTGTTCACAGGATTTAAAGAATTGGATGACTTTGAATAAGTTGCAGCTGAATGACGACAAAACTGAAGTTCTTCTCCTTGCTCCTCCCAAACTCCAAGGTCATCCCTCCCTTCCTTCTTCCATCAGTATCGGAAGTTCTGATATTCAACTCTCATCCCAGGCTCGTAACATCGGTGTGACTTGATTCCACCCTCTCTTTCAAGCACCACGTGTCTAATGTTTGTAAGGCATCATATCTGGAAATTTGTAAGATCAGTTCAATCGGACAGTTCCTTTCCACTGAAGCCACAGAAACTCTGGTTTGTTCTCAAGTTCTCTCAAGGCTGGACTACTGCAACAGTCTCTTGGCTGGCTCACCAAAGTACCTACTCAATAAACTGCAGAAGGTTCAGAATAGCGCTGCCAGGCTTGTTTGCAAAGCGTCTAAACGTAAACATGTCACTCCTCTGTTGCAGTCCCTCCACTGGCTTCCAATTCAGAGGCGAATTGACTACAAGCTGGCGTCCGATCTGTTTCTCTTCTGTTTCTGGTACTGGACCAAAATATCTTTCCGACATCCTCCACATCTACATCCCATCCCGTCATCTTCGTTCCTCTGCCGACAGTCGCCTCTTGCGCATTCTTTCTGTCAGAACAAAATCTGTTGGTCAACGTTCTCTCTCCTTCCAAGGACCAACTGTCTGGAATACACTTCCCATCAGTGTCAGACACCTACCTTCACCCTCTTCTTTCAAATCTGCGGTCAAAAGTAACTTCTTTCATCAGTCGTAACCCCCCCCCCCCCCTCCCCAACTTCCCAATCCACCTTGAGTGGGTTTGTGCGTGCGCGCGTGAGTGCCTGGTGGTTGTGTTGCTTGTGCGTGCAGGCCGTGTTGATGTGAGTGCTTGCGTGCGTGCGTGCTGGTGTCTGAGAGCGTGGGTGTGTGGTCATGCGTGAGCTCGCGCGCGTGGTGTGCGCGGTGTGTGTGTGTGTGTGTGTGTGTGTGTGTGTGTGTGTGTGTGTTGTTGTTGTTGTTGTTGTTGTTGGTAATGTAAAGCGCTTAGAGCCCTAAATTATAGAGAATAGGCGCTATATAAATTAACATTATTATTATTATTGTTGGCTAAAAGCCTTCAAGGCCTCCTTCTGGCAGTCAGTGATGACTGTATTGCCCGTGATGGTGCAGTGCTGCTTGTTGATGAATTCCACCAGATTATTTCAGTTTAACACATGGTCGCAATAGACAAGCCATTGCCTACTTAAGTGCCTGTGTCCACCACTGTAAAACAACCTCTGATGAAGGTGGCAGCCTTTCATCAAATATACCGGGTAGATGGTGAATGAAGGCATGAACCTTTAGATACCTGTGAGCTTCAACACGGCCAGGAATCAAACGCTTCCTGCCCCTCTTTGGGGTTCCCCTGCATGTGGATCCGGCCTCCTTTGCATTCCCGGATCTGTGGCGATGTAAAGACGCTAATGAGAAGTTCTGACATCCTGGATCTCAGCAGTGGGGCTTGAGCCTGTGTGTTTTCCGAAGTACTCAAAGCCCGTTGACACGGCCAACTTTTCCCTACAAGGTGTGCTCTGGCCATCAAGAAGACAGCCCATGTCAGAGGAGCATGGCTCGTGAGTACACTGTCCAACCACTGGCCCTTTGTCAGAAGATTCCTGTCCATTAAAGAACTTTCTCTGGATCTTAAAAGGCTTGTCTTGGGACACTTGTCAAGCCAGCTAAAATGTCCACTATCCCACTGTCCTGAGTATCCTTGGCTGGTACCTTTCCAGATGATCCCCCGAACAACTTGATATGCCAGTCCTGTCTAAATCCTTACCCTGGCATCTTGATCTGTTGTCCCTCGTGGTCGTGTCCACTTTCATCTTGGAACTGACCTGACCCTAGCAATGCGAACAACCCCAGGCCCTGCTTGAGCTGATCCCGATGAATTCACCCGAGGAATGCTATCCACCTGGGGCTGATGAAGTACTTTCAGCATTGAATCACCAGACATATGTGGCAGAGTAGTTCCGGAGGCTGCCACTGACTTGAACCATATTGAGGGATGCACCTCGGAAATTCTGCCATCGAATGTGGTCCTAATCGCATTGTCAGAGTGTGAAGGAACTGGAGCCTTGACCGAAGAGCTGGGGTCGTCCTCCTTCCTTCCATCTCCTTCCCTAGACTGGTTCTGCAGCCATGTCCTGTACCGCCTGCAGTCTTTTCTCCTGTGCTCAACCTGCTTGCAAGAAAAGCACCTCACACTGGAATCAGGGTTGTCAGGAGTTTGCTTTGCACTGTCTTTGGCCACAAGCTGCAGATGAGTGGTCAGCTTTTCTGAGAGCTGTTTAAGAACGTTGTTCAGATCCTGCTTGGAAAAACCTGTTCTGACCTGTTGCTCTTCATTTTTTCTCCATGCCTCATTCACGAACAGTGAAAACATGCTGACACCACTTTACTTTCCGGCCTCTTCCACAGTTCTGGGTCTTTCCAATAGGCATATTTACCTGCCTCCTATTCCAAGCCACCAGTACTAAATTTGCTGACGGTCTCGCTCTGTGTATATTTTACAAATGGGTACCGGACAAAATCAGCAAGCATTGAGACCCTGTCAGCCCAGTCCTCATAGAACTTCCCTGGGTTTTGTCTGGAACTTTAGCTTGGCTGTTTCAGTCAGCTCTCTGGCCCTGAAGCGTGCTACCAACTTCATTATCTGGCGATATGAGCACTGGCTGTCCATCTGGGTGGCTATAATGAAGAAGTCTCAAACTTTTCCTTCCAAACACCATACCAGGTAATCCTGACTCTCATTTTCAGACCAGTTGAGGGCTGTTCCATAACTGTCGATCATGTACTTTGGTGACAGCCAGTTTGAGTTCCTTTCATACCAAAGATATTGTGGTGATTTCTGTGGGTCCCCTGTTGGTCCAGAATGGGAATCCCTGACAGGACTGTTTTCCCTCCTGCTGTCTGAGGAGTCAGAATACAATTTCCACTCACTCCCAGTGCAGACATGGGGGCCATGTCAGTAACGTCTGATTCTGTGTGACCTACACCTCTAGTGCCTACTCCAAGTTACTCTCGAGGGGTAGGGAGAGCCTGATGGGGGTTTGTCATCATCTGTCACGCCTCCTGCCACTATGCAGGTGCTTCTTCTCATCTCTATCATCTCAGTCATGATCTCCAGCAACATTTTGATGCCTGTGGTTAGTCAGTGCTGGCGACCTGGACCTGTCTGAGTGGGGAGAAACGTACATGTAATGTTTAGGTCTGAGGT
Source organism: Conus canariensis (assembly GCA_033310375.1). Lineage (NCBI taxonomy): Eukaryota > Metazoa > Mollusca > Gastropoda > Neogastropoda > Conidae > Conus > Conus canariensis. Next base: position 1,610,897 of record CM065741.1, read on the forward strand.
CCCCATCATGGTGTCTGTGCTGACGTCCCAGTGACCTAAAATGTGACCTTGCTTTGGTATTCAACTGCTTAGGACTTTGCTTGTATTCCTGCAACAGAGACTTTGACCCAAATCTGTGTCAAGGCTTTCTGCTAGAGGCTGACCTTGACAACGATGTAGACCTCCTATGCGATCTCTGTTTGTGCCTTCAATATAAGTAATCAAGTCTGAAAGACTTGCTCCTTTCTGGCGATTGCTTTCTCACCTTTCTGGAGGGATGGGGTTCCGACTTTTGGGCAGATCCAGAACTCACTTCCAACACAATCAGGTTGTCCTAAAAACTTTGTGGATGAGCAGGAACTGGTGGCAGCTCAGCAAACAAGGAACTGGTATCACTGGGTTCAGTGGCTTGATGTATGGTCTTGCTGGCCCCCAAATGAAGTGAGGTTCTAAAATTATCCCGTGGATTGATGTTCACTCTGTGTGGGTAAGGGAGTACTTTTTCTTTTATTTCGCCCAATGCACTGGCCTGCTTTTGGCTCAATAGAGTCTTCCAGGGCCCTGTGCTGCGTTCCAAAATAAATCAGTGCAAGCAATACGGTATGAACATCATCATGGACAATGTGATTTCCCTCTTCCTTTCCTTACACACACTAGCAGTGCTGCTCAATCCAGAGGCTGTCTTCATATTCAGCCCTATGGTCTACACTAGCAGTGCTGCTCAATCCAGAGACTGTCTTCATATTCAGCCCTATGGTCTACACTAGCAGTGCTGCTCAATCCAGAGACTGTCTTCATATTCAGCCCTATGGTCTACCGAATGAATCTTCCCCCTTTTGTTAATGGCTTGGCCGGAAAGTGCTAGTGTTGAGCGCAATCAGTACCTGGTCTGTGTAAAACACACACAGCGCTATTTACAACTGTTGTTTCCTTTAGTTAAATTACAGCTAAGGTTGTAAGAATTAAAGGTGCTGCGTAGATCGTACTTCTGACACCAATAAAGTGTTTACCCTGCATTTTGGAGAAGTTCGTTTATATACTTAGGCCCTTGCAGATTCACATACATGCACTCTACCTTACCGGATCAGTCCAGACACTGGCTTGGGGCTTTTAGGTCAGAATTCTTCCCAAGCCCTTCAATGGCACCAACTATCAAGTCCCAGTTGAGGTCTGTCAACCTATTCAAGTCTCTGAGCCTACAGGTAGTGCCAGTGCTACTGTCAAAGCCGTCCTTAGCCGTTGTAATCGTCTACGGCTGTCCTGTCACAGTGCTAAGGCTAAACTGTCCCCTATAATAAACTGGAGGTCCTAGCACCGGTCTGTCACTAGTGTCAGTAGCACACTGAGCACGACCTGGCTCCTGAACTAACAAGAAGTTAGCGGCTCCGCCTTCCTCAAGCCCACGTGCGGTACTGCCGGAGGTCGTCTGACAACGTCAGTGAACACTTCTCACTTCCGCTGAGCTTGCCTGTATGCGCGGCATCCGTGCGGCACAACAGTGATGACGTTTTCCCTGGTTATAAAGCTTTTCGTCAACCTTCTTTAAAATTGTCAGGGGCAGGTTGGCCTCCGCGTGGTGTAGAGTGTCTCATTGAAAATGAAATCGTTCCATGTACAAGACAAACTAATGTTCCCCATGGTTTCTTTGTCATGTTTATCGTTGACAGGACTGTTTCGTCTCCCCACCGATGTTTTGTATGTGTGTGCCTATACGCCACACGAGGATTACAGGTACTACACAGCTGTTGATGAGGAAGGATTTCTATGTACATGAAAGTGATCTGCTTAGTGTTGGAAGGAATTCCCAAGATAAAGTTTTGAATGGATTTGGTAAGCGTTTGTTGAATATGTGTCTATTCCGTCAGCCATCGCCAGGGTTTCACCAGCCAGGGCACTGCGTACAACACGACGAATTTTCTTTGAATTCCAACAGATAGGTGACACTTTACCATTTTCTGCAGTGATAAAGATCATCTGTCCTCCTTGCGTAGCTCCATCGGACAGATCTCCAAAAGAGGCATAAGTGTATACAACCAAGGTGGGGTTTGCTCCAGCATTTTGAAACTTCAGGCACACCTTTTCAGATTTGAGTCTTTCTATGATTTTGTTGGCTGTAACCAGTTGTTCTACTTTGGAGTCTTTTACACTGGCTGCAAGCTTCAGTCAGTCAGTCATTCCCCTGACCGCTAGGGTCGTTGGGGGGACGTGATGAGGCAGCCGCCGTTTCTCTACGGGCTCTTCTGTTGGTAGCTGTCGTGAGATCTGTCGTGGTCATTTTGGTCCAGTCCTTTATATTGTCGGACCAGCTCTTTCTCTGTCATCCTCGTCTGCGCCCTCCTTCAACGGTACCTTGGAGGATGGTTTTGGAGAGGGTGCTGTGACGAAGGACTTGGCCAAACCATGCCATCTTCCGTCTTGCGGTTGCCAGAAGCTTGCATGCATCAAAGATAACATCTGGTCTGCATTGTTTAGCTACGCATAAAATCTGACCAGTCTTTGATCTCAAAGTTTGTTTTTCAATATCATTCAAAGGCGTTTCTTTCATTGATGATCTTGACTTATTAATGTCAATGAAACTTATATTGTCAATGTGTCTTTGTTGAGTCATTGTGATTTGTCCATCTTTGTATCCAAGTTCCATGCCCAAATACTGAAATGCTTCACTTTCTTCTTTGCCAATATTGAAACTGTTTCTGATGGATGATATCACTTCATCTTTGAATTCCTGCGTTCCACCCCAAATAAAATCATCAACATGACAGGCCAAAATTCCTGTGGTTTTATTTTCATCATCAAGCCAGTAGAATACAGCTGGGTCCACTTTTGACACGTTAGCTCCTAGATCTAACATGACTCTCTGGACTCTTTGATACCAATGTAGAGATGCATCACTTAGACCATACACACATTTCTGATGATGCCATCATGTTCCTTTCACTCCAGCTTGTTTAGGGGTTTTTACATACATATCCCTGTCAATCTGTTCTCCTCGTAAGAAAGCAGTTTTGATGTCCATTGAATTTGGTATCCATTCTTTCTGACAAAACAGCTGTAGAATTGAGTTCAAAGATTCTCTTAAACATGTTGGCGAATCTTTCTGGGCATCTTCAACTCCATTTTATTTAAAACCTCTAGCAGCAAGTCTTGCTTTTGGTACTAATTTGTCTGGTGTTTCTTTCAAAGTACATACTCATCTTGTAGATACACACGTTTGTCCTTCATCATGCACTTATTCATGGACTTTATCCTTTTTCCAATTTTCAAACTCTGTTTTCTTTGCTTCTGACCAAGATATACCATCCACAACAAAAATGTCTTCTGTTTGTTGAGTTAAATTTTCTAATTGCAAAGCGAGAGGACTGCAGGCGGAAATCTAAACAAATCTTAAATAAATGTTGGCGAACCGCCCAGAGAACGTGGACAAACGAGTCACAAGACGAAACACAACGCGTTTCGACCTCTTAGGTCTTCATCAGGTGAGACATAAACGAATAAAACAACGAAAATTCACATTAACTTTGATCGCTTCAGATCACTTCAAAGCTAAGTGAATTTTCGTTGTTTTATTCGTTTATGTCTCACCTGATGAAGACCTAAGAGGTCGAAACGCGTTGTGTTTCGTCTTGTGACTCGTTTGTCCACGTTCTCTGGGCGGTTCGCTAACATTTATTTTATATTTTCTAAATCTTCTACTGCTGATAAATCAACCGATTGACAGACGCCCTCAAATTTAGGCTGTAAGTATTCCAGGTTGAACCAGTTTTTATTTCTTCTTGTTACTTTTCCTGCTCTGCGTAACACTTTCACTGATATCTTCTCTCCAGTCTCTTGACTTTTGTAACTTACAGTCTGTCCAGTTTTGATCTGAGAAATTTGTGTTTGCTTGTAGTCTGTTTCTTGTGTGTTTCTTACTTGATGAATTGGATCCTTTTCTTCTTCAGAGTCACTTTCTGTTTCCTTTTGAGTTGTGACTGGTTCTCTGTCGTTGCTTTGTGTGTTATGTTTATCATAACATCCTTTTGTATCACACTGTTCATTGTTTTCATCACTGTTCATTGTTTTCATCACATCCTTTTGTATCACACTGTTCATTGTTTTGTATCACACAGTTCATTGTTTTGTATCACACTGTTCATTGTTTTGTATCACACTGTTCATTGTTTTCATCACATCCTTTTGTATCACACTGTTCATTGTTTTGTATCACACAGTTCATTGTTTTGTATCACACTGTTCATTGTTTTGTATCACACTGTCATTGTTTGTATCACACTGTTCATTGTTTTCATCACATCCTTTTGTATCACACTGTTCATGTTGTACCATTTCTGTTTTCACATATCACTGTCGTTCATCAATCACATTCATGTTTATCCATCATGTTTAACACTCATGTTCATCACACTTTGTATACACTGTATTTCTCATCTTTTGTATCCCCATGTTTTTAACAGTCTGTTTCGTATCACTGTTCAGTTTGATCACACTTTACTGTTTTGTATCACACGTATTGTTTCGTATCAATGTTTTGTTCTATCACACTGTTCATGTTGTACATCATGTTACTTTGTATACACTGTTCATTTTGTATCACACGTCATGTTTACATGTTCTTGTTTTACACATGTTCATTGTTTTGTATCACACTGTTCATTGTTTTGTCATCACACTGTCATTTTGTTCATCACTGTTCACTTTGTATCACACTGTTCTTGTTTTGTATCACATGTTCACTGTTATCACATTCATTGTCATGTTTCATCACATATCAGTTCACTGTTTTGTATCACACTGTTCATTGTTTTGTATCACATTTTCACGTTTTCATCACATATACACTGTTCATGTTTTGTATCACTGTTCATTGTTTTGTATACATTGTTCACTGTTCATCCTTATCACATGTCACTGTTTTCACATATCACACTGTCACTGTTTGTTCACACTCTACATGTTTCATGTTTATTGTTTTTAACACAGTTCATATGTTTCATCACTCTTTATCACTGTTCATGTTTATCACATCCTTTTCTATCACACTGTTCTTTTTGTATCACACGTCATGTTTTTATCACATGTTCATGTTTCTCACCTTTTGTATCACACTGTTATTGTTTATCACACTGTTCATTGTTTTGTATCACACTGTTCATTGTTTTGTATACATTGTTCATGTTTCATACATCCTTTTGTATCACACTGTTCATTGTTTTGTATCACACTGTTCATTGTTTTCATTTGTACACACTGTCTTGTTTTGATCACACTGTTCATTGTTTTATCACATCCTTTTTCATTCATTGTTTTGTATCACACTGTTCATTGTTTTGTATCACATGTCATGTTTGTATCACACTGTTCATGTTTTCATATTTACACACTGTTCATTGTTTTGTATCACACTGTTCATTGTTTTCATATCTTAGTCACACAGTTCATTGTTTTGTATCACACTGTTCATTGTTTGTATCACTGTTTGTTTTGTTCACACTGTTCATTGTTTTGTATCACACTGTTCATTTTTTATCACACTTTGTATCACCTGTTCATTGTTTTCATCACATACTGTATCATGTTCTTTCATTTTGTATCACACTGTTCATTGTTTTGTATCACACTGTTCATTGTTTGTATCACTCAACTTTTACACTGTTCTGTTTCATCACACTTTTGTTTCTGTATCACATGTTCATGTTTCACATTAGTTTTTCCACTGTCTTTACAATGTATTTTTGCACATTATTTTAAACTGTTCATGTATACACGTTTATCATGTTTCATTCACTTCGTTTATCAATCCTTCTGTTTTTTTGTTTATCACATTTTTTTGTTTGTTTCCAATCATATTGTTTTTAATCTTTTGTATAAGTCATTCCTTCAACTTTTATCACCTGTTGTTGTACATTGTTTGGTTCCACTGTCATTCTTTTATTATCACCACTGTATCTTGTTTATCAACGTTATTTTATCACCTTTTTACACATTTTATCACACTGTCATGTTTATCATTTTGTATCACACTGTTTTAATCACACATCTTTATCACACTTTTTTTTTGTATCCCGTATTGTATCACACTGTCTGTTTATCCACATTTATCACACGTTTTCATGTCTTTTTTATATCTTGTTCATGTCTTTTCTCACTTTGTCATTTTTTCCACTCTTTGTATCACTGTTCATGTTTTCACTTTGTATCACTGTTCATTTTTGTATCACACGTTCATGTTCACTATCACACTGTTCATTGTTTCACATTGTATCACACTGTTCATGTGTTTGTTTTGGTATCACACTGTTCATTGTTTTGTATCACACTGTTCATTGTTTTGTATCACACTGTATCACTGTTTTCATATCTTTTGTATCACACTGTTCATTGTTTTGTATCACACTGTTCATTGTTTTGTATCACATTTGTATCACACTGTTCATTGTTTTGTATCACACTGTTCATTGTTTGTATCACACTGTTCATTGTTTTGTATCACACTGTTCATTGTTTTGTATCACACTGTTCATTGTTTATCACATTAACATTTTTGTATCACACGTCATGTTTGATCACATCATTGTTTTGTATCACACTGTTCATTGTTTTGTATCACACTGTTCATTGTTTTCATCACATCTGTTTTGTATCACACTGTTCATTGTTTTGTATCACACTGTTCATTGTTTTGTATCACACTGTTCATTGTTTTCATCACATACTTTTGTATCACACTGTTTCATTGTTTTGTATCACACTGTTCATTGTTTTGTATCACACTGTTCACTGTATTTGTATCACACATGTTCATTGTTTTTGTATCACACTGTTCATGTTTCATCACATACTTTTTGTATCACACTGTTCATTGTTTTGTATCACACTGTTCATTTGTTTTGTATCACACTGTTCATTGTTTTGTATCACACAGTTCATTGTTTTGTATCACACTGTTCATTGTTTTCATCACATACTTTTGTATCACACTGTTCATTGTTTTCATCACATCCTTTTGTATCACACTGTTCATTGTTTTGTATCACACTGTTCATTGTTTTGTATCACACTGTTCATTGTTTTCATCACATCCTTTGTATCACACTGTTCATTGTTTTGTATCACACTGTTCATTGTTTTGTATCACACTGTTCATTGTTTTCATCACATCCTTTTGTATCACACTGTTCATTGTTTTCATCACATCCTTTTGTATCACACTGTTCATTGTTTTCATCACATCCTTTTGTATCACACTGTTCATTGTTTTGTATCACACTGTTCATTGTTTTGTATCACACTGTTCATTGTTTTCATCACTGTTCATTGTTTTCATCACATCCTTTTGTATCACACAGTTCATTGTTTTGTATCACACTGTTCATTGTTTTGTATCACACTGTTCATTGTTTTGTATCACACAGTTCATTGTTTTCATCACTGTTCATTGTTTTCATCACATCCTTTTGTATCACACAGTTCATTGTTTTGTATCACACTGTTCATTGTTTTGTATCACACTGTTCATTGTTTTGTATCACACAGTTCATTGTTTTCATCACTGTTCATTGTTTTCATCACATCCTTTTGTATCACACAGTTCATTGTTTGCACATTTCTGGCTTTATGTACTCTCACTATCAGACCTCCTTGTCTAATAAACACTATAGCGCCATCCTGTCCATAACTATTGCAGGACCTTTCCATTCAGGATTGTTTGATCTTTTGTAGTACACCTTGTCACGGGTCTCAAAGTTTCCAGAATTAGGACGTATTTGCCTTTCTAACGCTCTTCTGATGCGATCTGAACTTTCTGCTTCGATGAAAGCTTTTCTGGAAGCATGAAGAGCATTCAGATGTTTTTCAGCGACATGACTCATAGCTGTTCCTTCCAGTGCAGGTGGCTTGTTTGTAAAAATGGAAGGCAACTTTGGGTTGCGACCAAACACTAACTGGTATGCATTATATCCTGAAATATCGTTTGTAAAAATGGAAGGCAACTTTGGGTTGCGACCAAACACTAACTGGTATGCATTATATCCTGAAATATCGTTTGTAAAAATGGAAGGCAACTTTGGGTTGCGACCAAACACTAACTGGTATGCATTATATCCTGAAATATCGTTTGTAAAAATGGAAGGCAAATTTGGGTTGCGACCAAACACTAACTGGTATGCATTATATCCTGAAATATCGTTTGTAAAAATGGAAGGCAACTTTGGGTTGCGACCAAACACTACCTGGTATGTACTGTATCCTGAAATATTGTTTGTAAAAATGGAAGGCAAATTTGGGTTGCGACCAAACACTACCTGGTATGCACTGTATCCTGAAATATTGTTTGTAAAAATGGAAGGCAAATTTGGGTTGCCACCAAACACTAACTGGTATGCACTGAATCCTGAAATATTGCTGACAGAGTTATTTGCCATATGTGACCAGCATAATGTTGTTTCCCAATCACAGTTTCTTTCTGCCTTCTTTTTGTTCATGATAGAAGTCAGAGTTTGACTGTGTCTCTCGAGTAGTCCATTGCTCCATGGGCTTTGTGCTGCAGTTGTTTTGACTTCTGTATCAAAGTTCTCACACATGTCATGTACTTCTACATTGTTGAATTCATCTCCATTGTCACTTAGCAATCCTTTGGGTGGTCCAAAAATGCTGATCCAGTTTGAAATGAATTTCTGCACAAATTCTGAAG
>CM065741.1:1624564-1627064 GCA_033310375.1 Conus canariensis
TCACAAAAGAGTTCACATGAATCCTCAATATAAAGAGGGAGATCATTTATATAAACTGAGAACAGCAACGGACCTAACACAGAACCCTGGGGTACGCCATGTTGGATAGGTAGCTTCTCTGATAAATTGTTGTTGACACAAACGATTTGTTGACGATCTTGTAGGAATGATGTTATCAGTTGGAAGGTATTTCCTTTTATACCATATAATAAAAGCTTCCTGCATAACAGTTTGTGGTCAATTACATCAAAAGCCTTTGCAAAATCAACAAACAGTGCGCCACAATATTTATTCTCATTAACACTGGCTAGCCATTGATCTACTAGGTTTGTAAGCGCTGTATGACAAGAATGATTTTTCCTGAATCCTGATTGATTTTTATTTAGTAGGTTGGAGGAGTCAAAATGGTGGCAAAGATGTTTATTTATGTGTTTTTCCAAGGGCTTGGACAGAACTGGCAAAATGGATATAGGTCTGTAGTTGGATGGTTCAGATTTGTCTCCAGATTTGAAAATGGGTATTACTTTTGCAACTTTGAACTGAGCGGGAAAGTGACATTTATCAATGCATAAATTGTAAATGTAGGTAAGAGTTTCGCATATAACAGGTGCTGATAGTTTCAGTATTTTTCCATCAATCCCGTCAAGTCCGCGGCTTCCTGTCTGCTTCAATTGGCATAAAGCTTGGCAAACATCACTAACTGTCATAGGCGGAACTGGTGTTGCTGGACGAATGTTCATAGCATTGCAAAAATTTTTTAATTTTTGTAATTCATTTGAGTCAGTATTCTTTTCTTTGACAATGTGTTCTGCAACTGTTGTAAAGTGTTGGTTGAGTTCATTTGTTGTTACGCTGGTAATGGGACTTGTCTTTGACTGTGAAGTTTTATTCGTAAGTTCATTTATTGCTTGCCATATGGACTTCGAATTTTGTTTGTTGGCTACAAGTTCACGAAAAAAATTCATTTTTGCTGTCCGTTTGAGTGAATTGACTTTATTACGTTGCCTTTTAAATCCATCCGACTTCCCTTCTGCTTCAAGCAGATCGTCGCGTAAGAAACAAGCAGCTTGTATTTCATCAGTCATCCACTTTGGTTGTGCACTATGTTTAACTCGACGCGTTTGAGAGAGAGAGAGAGAGCTGGTGTACAAACACTGAGGGCGAAAGAGAGAGAGAGAGAGAGAGAGAGAGAGAGAGAGAGAGAGAGAGAGACAGAGAGAGAGAGAGAGAGACAGAGACAGAGACGGAGACAGAGACCTGGTGTACAAAGACGGAGGGCGAAAGAGAGACAGAGAGACACCTGGTGTACAAATGCGGAGGGTGAGAGTGAGAGAGAGAGAGAGAGAGAGAGAGAGAGAGAGAGAGAGAGAGAGACCTGGTATACAAACGCGGAGAGAGAGAGAGAGAGAGAGAGAGAGAGAGAGAGAGAGAGAGCTGGTGTACAAACACTGAGGGCGAGAGAGAGAGAGAGAGAGAGAGAGAGAGAGGGTGTGCAAACATTGAGAGAGAGAGAGAGAGAGAGAGAGAGAGAGAGGAGAGAGAGAGAGAGAAGACAAGACAAGACAAAATTCTTTATTTACGAGGATAATAGATAAGCACTGACGTGCTTTTTTACATCCAGTCCTCGCCCTGAGTAGGGACTACAACATGCAGTGAAATCAATTAATGCAAGAAAGCAAAGAAGCAAGCAAAGCGGTCATGTAATCATAGAGGAACGTGAAATGAAAGTAGAAGAGAAATGAAAACAAAACAAAACAAAGCAAAATAATAATAAACAAAAAAGAAATAATAATAAAATAAAATTAAATTAAAATAAAAATGAGAATAACAATAATGAGGAGGAAGGAGAGAGTGGGGGTTTGGAGTGAGGTGGGCTAGGGGAACATATGTAAATTATGTACTACAACGTACAAGATTGGCATGTATGAAAACAGACAGTGAAGTGAATATGACAAAGTACGTACATATTTGTGAACACACACATACACGCACGCTCGCACGCAGAGAGAGAGAGAGAGAGAGGAGAGAGAGAGAGGAGAGAGAGAGAGAGAGAGAGCAAGGCACAACATGTAATCATTTTTCGTAAGGCATGAAAATACGTAGAAGGTATTAAGCAAAGTGAGATGAAATTAGAGGGGGGGGGGGGGGGGGGGGGGGGGGGGGGCTGGGGGGGGGGCAAAATTTAAAAAAAATAATAAAAAATTTGTAAAAAAGATAGAAAGAGAGAGAGAGAGAGAGAGAGAGAGAGAGAGAGAGAGAGAGAGACAAGACAAGACAAGACAAATGTTTTAATTGAACTAGGCCACATGCCCGTGTCAATGGGAACAGAGGGAGGGGGTAGAAACAAAATCAAACTGATCGCAAATGAAATAAGTAAGGAAAGAAATCAATGCATCGTCAAATACAGTATATGCATAAACACACAAAACTAAACAATAAATCTCGCGAACATAATCAAAGATCGTTGACCATGTTCGCTTTCTCTCTCTCTCTCTCTCTC
>CM065741.1:1637064-1644564 GCA_033310375.1 Conus canariensis
CACACACACACACTCACACTCACACGCATACATACGCACGCACATTCATACACACACGTCCTCACATAAGACATACTTACTAAACAGAATAACATGTGCATTTCAAATACAAAACACTTTCTAAATAGACAGGTTCATACGTAAGGCAAAGAGGGTGGTGGTGGTCGGTGGTGGATTTATGGCGGAGTATGCAAATACTGGCACATAAGTTGGTTGAAATAATGGTGTTTGAAGGTTGATATGCATTGGTTTTGTTTGGTTGATTCAGGGAGCGAGTTCCATTGACAGGAACCTGAATATGTTGAACTGGATTTGAATAAGTCAATTCTAGGAACAGAGACATGAAGTTTGGGTAGAGTCCTTGAGGAATTTATTGAGAATCTGTGAACTAATGTTGAGGGTGCCTTCCCAGACACAGTCCTGTGCATTATGATCCCTTTGTTGTATTCTAATCTCAGACTTAAGGGGAGACCCTGAGAACCTGAATCTTTTTATAGTCTGAGTCCAGAAGACTACTGGTTTTTAGGAGGACTAATTTGAGTGCTTGCTTGTGTAGGCTTAGTAATGGTTTGAGGGCGTTAGCACCAGCAGAGTCCCATAGAGTAGATCCATAGTCTATGTGTGATTGAATATGAGACTGGAAAAAAGAGCTTGCGTGAATGCAGGTCGAGGAAGCGTTTGATTTTGGAGAGTTGATAAACTTTCTGTGAAATGTTTTGCACAGTGAGGTTATGTGAGCTTGCCAACTAAGTTGTTATCAATTGTTATTCCTAGCACTTTGAGGTATGTTGCCTGTTCAACAGGTTCATCTTTAAGATGTAAAGGGGGAAACTTAAAAGTGAGATTTTGTCTTTTTTGCCTGGTTGTGATAAGCATTGATTTAGTTTTTTGAGGGTGAAGCGACATGTGATTTAGTTCAGTCCATTTTACGAGGTCATTCGCACTTTCCTGTAAAGTTTGTGCAAGAACAGTAACATCAGAATGATTTGTGTGTATTGTTTTATCATCAGGAAAGAGTTCGCATGTGGATGTGATATGGAGAGGTAGATCATTAACGTAAATTGTGAACAGTTAGGGACCCAGGATAGAGTCTTGTGGGACGCCATAGGAAAGTGTTTGAAACGAAGAGAAAGTTGTATTGATTTTCACACATTGTTGCCTGTTTGTGAGATATGATTGGAAAAGCCAAAGTGTTCTTGTGGATAAGCTATACAATTTCAATTTTCTAAGAAGAAGGTTATGGTCTATCACATCAAATGCTTTTTTGAAATCGATGAATAGGACACCACAATATCTGTTGTTGTTAATGCTATTTAGCCAGTCATCAACTAAGTTGATTAGGGCTATGTGGCATGAATGGTTGTGTCGAAACCCGGACTGTCTTGGACGAAGCAAATGGTATGTATTAAGGTGGTGTAATGTGTGTTTGTTCATGTGTTTTTCCAAAGGTTTGGAAATAGAGGAAATGATTGAGATTGGTCTGTAGTTTGCAGGGTCTGACTTGGCACCTGCCTTGTGGATAGGAATGACTTTTGCTTTTTTGAAACTATTGGGAAAATGGTTTTTCTCTATGCATAAATTGAAGACGTATGTTAATGTATCTGTAATTGCTGGAGCTGATAGTTTGAGGATTTTTCCGTCTAGGCCATCTACCCCGCAGGCACCTGACTGTTTTAGGTGCGTTAGGTAGTGATAAACTTCAAAGACTGTTATTGGTGGAATATGAAGTTCAGACGTGATGTTTTTATCTTGGCAATATTGTTTCAGTTCTTGAAGATCGTTCGATTTGGAACACTCTGTCGTGACAATTTTATTAGCTATAGTGCAAAAGTGTGTGTTTAGCTGTTCGACAGAGATGTCTTTAATTACAGTTGATTTTGAAGAAGATTGATTGTTTGTAAGCTCGTTAATAGCTCTCCATACCAATTTTGGGTTCTGGTTGGATGATATTAGTTCTCGATAATATTTTGTTGTTTTTTTTCTCTGCGCTTCTGTGAATTTATTGCATTTCTCAGTTTTCTAGATTCCTCTTCATAGCCATGTTGTTTAAGCAGATCTCTAAGGTAACCTGCCTCCTGTACCTCTTTACTGTACCATGCCGGTTTAGGATCATGCCGTTAATCGTTTTTTAGAGGAGCGTCTTTATCATGTATTTCTGTAAATGTTTTGATCCAAAATTCAGCAGCAAGATCTGGATCAGTTATATCGAAAAACTGAAGAGAGATTTGAGTTAAGCAAGTCATGCAGAAAGTCTTGGTTGTTAAAGTTTGTAAAGCAACGGTAGGTCATTGTCTTGTGCCCCGTTTTGGGAATTTTTACTCCTTTTTTTGGACCATGTGACACAAATTGGGTAATGGTCACTACAGTTTAGAACAGGGACGCAGGCTTCTGCTATGTTAGTGTTATCTGAAACATAAACATGGTCAATAAGTGTCTTCGAGTTTGGGGTGACTCTCGTTGGAGATTCGATGAGTTGATGTAGATTAAATAGATTGAATGCTTGCGTCCATTGGTTTTGCACTTTTAGAAGGTCTATGTTAAAGTCTCCAAGTAAAATGATTTCCTTGGATTCTAGCGAGACTGCATCCATCATCGTAATAAATTTGTCGACCCAGTTTTCAGAAGGGTTCCTGTAGCAGAATCCAACCAAAATAGAAGGGTTTCTTTTCAGCTTAACTTCTATCCAGACACATTCTACACCGTTACTTTCCAGGTGTAGAAGTCGTTTGAAGCTAAGGGTTTCGCTGATGTAGATAAGAAGACCCGTCTCTTTCGCTTGTGTAGGATCTTTCCGGATTGTGTTATATCCTGGAATTGTTACATCATTGTCGCTAATGTGTGCAGTTAATCTGGATTCAGAGAGTCCTAAAGTATGAAAGGGTTTGCCATGATTCCAAATCAGTGTTGATATATCTGATGTCTTGTTGACTGCATGTTGGGTATTAAGGTGACAGATTCGAAGTCCTTCTTTGCATGGCCATGCAGACTGGCTCTTGTTCATTTCTAGTGTGTATTCTAGTGTGTGTGTGTATTGATGTGATGATTATAGGAGACGACGATTTTGCACGTCAACTGTCGTTACGATTTGAAAAGTCAACACAATAAAAGGTTTACATTGCAACAACTTTAGGAAACTAGAAGCGAATGAGAAGACAAGAAAATCTTCACAGTATATGTCCGTAAGCTCCTCGGTCAGATGGTATACTTATGGAAACACTTTACTGAAATGAAAAGATACACACAAGGAAGCACTTCTAAAGCAAAATTACGATTAAGGGGACAGAAGAAGAGGTCAAAAAAAGTTAAATGAAACTTAAGACAAATAGCAAAGAACCAACAACTCAAAATGAAAACAAGTGGGGAAAAAAACAAAAAACAAAAAACAAAACAAAAAAAAAGCAAAACAACAACAAAAAGCAAAACAAAACAACAACAAAAAGCCACTCACACACAAGTACACAAGTCACGCAGTCGCACTTGTAAAGTTCTACGAGCTGGCAATGCACAATATTGCCTCGCTCGCAGTAACTAGCAGTTATTGCAGAAGTCTCCTGCTGCAGAGGCTTTGTTCAGTCTCTTTTCTATAAGGAACTTTTTTTTTCTTTGTTTTACTTAAATACAAACACAGATGTGTCCGTATAGTAAACACACAAGAGAACAATCTTCAATGCAAAATGATAATGAAATGAGAAATAAACAAAAGTTAAAGTTATAAACAATTGTGCAACAACAGATATAAAAAAGTAAACAATGTTCAAAGGAAAGGGATAATGAGCATTGGTCCATGATAATGACTCTTAGAGTCTCTCAGGGGAGAGAGAGAGAGAGAGAGGAGAGAGAGAGAGGAGAGAGAGAGAGAGAGAGAGAGAGAGAGAGAGAGAGAGCTGCTGTACAAGCACTGAGAGAGATAGATAGAATGAGAGAGAGAGAGAGAGAGGAGAGAGAGAGAGGAGACAGAGAGAGGGGAGGAGAGAGACAGGAGAGAGAGAGAGAAGAGAGAGAAGGAGAGAGAGAGAGAGAGAGAGAGAGAGGGAGAGAGAGAGAGGAGAGGAGAGAGAGAGAGAGGTAGACGATGAGAGAGAGAGAGGAGAGGAGGGAGAACAGGGGAGAGAGAGAGAGAGAGAGAGAGAGAGAGAGAGAGAGAGAGAGAGAGAGAGCTGATGTACAAACACTGAGAGAGAGAGAGAGAGAGCTAGAATGAGAGAGAGAACAGAGAGAGAGAGAGAGAGAGAGAGAGAGAGAGAGAGAGAGCTGATGTATAAGCACTGAGAGAGAGAGCTAGAATGAGAGAGAGAGAGAGAGAAAACAGGATATATATATATGTGTACACACACACACACACACACACACACACACACCACACACACACAACATCATATATATATATATATATATATATACATACAGAGAGAGAGAGAGAGAGAGAGAGAGAGAGAGAGACCTGATGCACAAGCACTGAGAGAGAGAGAGAGAGAGAGAGAGAGAGAGAGAGGAGAGAGAGAGAGAGAGAGAGAGAGAGAGAGAGAGGAGACTCAAACTCAAATGGTTTAATTGCAAAGGCCACCGACCTATCTTCGATGAGGTCAAGAACAAAAGTAGAACACACACGCGCTCGGCGCATATACTGAGGATTATGAAAGAAAAGATTTGCAGATCAAAATGTTCTTCCTGAAATTACTCTGGCATTTTTATGTTAACTGACAGAAGTTCTTCTCTTCGTGTTAGTGCTTTGAAAATGAACATAGCTACAGAGCGAGTTACAATTCTCTTTTCATTTTGCAGTAAAAGAAGCAATGACACTTGATGAACATTTCTAGTACGAGGCAAAATGTAATTATCTCTTAAATCTTTGTACGATGGACAAACAATCAAAAACTGTTTTTCATCCTCGATTTGATGACAGAATGGACAGTTTTAGACATTCAAATCACTAATTCCAAGTCGAAATCTCACGAACACTTTGCGAAATTTAGGAATTGTAATATCAGTTAAATATTTCTCAGGCTGCCGTAAGGATCTGAAGGAACGGTATGCTGAATATCTGTCACCATTAAGTATTTTACTGTCCCAATTTTGTCTATAACAGTCAATCATGTGTTGTTTAAGTTGACATAAAAGCAGTTTCTCGTAACTGACTCTACCATTCAACCCAAGAATAGAAAAGCCATAAGAATCCAAACAGTAAACAAGTAGGGTAAGTTTTGCTCCCTTAACACAGAGTGACTTTTATTCAAGTCTGGCACAGCCTTTTAAACTTGAGTAAAGTCAAACAAATACAAAGACGAACAATCTAATAGTGGGGGAAAAACGAGCGCAGGCCAACAACTCTTCCGTCACCATAGTGATGACTTGGTAAAGATTTGGACTTTTTTTTTTTTTTTTTTAGGGAGGGGAGGGGGGGGGGGGGGGTTGGTTGAAGATTTAAAAAAATGGGAGCATTAAATTAAGAAAGTATATTATAGATACGAAAACTCTTCGCTAGCTACATGAGGGAACCATCGTAATCCCTCTCGAAGGCAGATCTGTTCGTATTTCCTGTTCCTAGGCCTTTCGTTCGTTGGGTCGGAACTCATCAGGGAGACACGACTGGTTGTGTCTGTGCTCCTGGCGTCAAAAACACAAGACACACTACGTGGTGTTCTCACCACCAAGGGTTCAAAAAAGGAATCCAACAGCACCCCAAAAAGCAGCCAGCGAAGGGTAGTAAATGAAACAAAACAAAAGTATGGGGAGGAAAAAAGTTGCTGAAAAACCAAAGACATGATGCAAACAGTATAAAATGTCGGGGATCATCTTGGAGCCGACGCCTGAGGATCCACCCATGATGCAAACAGTATAAAATGTCGGGGACCATCTTGGAGCCGACGCCTGAGGATCCACCATGATGCAAACAGTATAAAATGTCGGGGACCATCTTGGAGCGACGCCTGAGGATCCACCCATGATGCAAACAGTATAAAATGTCGGGGACCATCTTGGAGCCGACGCTGAGGATCCACCCATGATGCAAACAGTATAAATGTCGGGGACCATCTTGGAGCCGACGCCTGAGGATCCACCATGATGCAAACAGTTATAAATGTCGGGGACCATCTTGGAGCCGACGCCTGAGGATCCACCCATGATGCAAACAGTATAAAATGTCGGGGACCATCTTGGAGCCGACGCCTGAGGATCCACCCATGATGCAAACAGTATAAAATGTCGGGGACCATCTTGGAGCCGACGCCTGAGGATCCACCCATGATGCAAACAGTATAAAATGTCGGGGACCATCTTGGAGCCGACGCCAGAGGATCCACCATGATGCAAACAGTATAAAATGTCGGGGACCATCTTGGAGCCGACGCCTGAGGATCCACCCATGATGCAAACAGTATAAAATGTCGGGGACCATCTTGGAGCCGACGCCTGAGGATCCACCCATGATGCAAACAGTATAAAATGTCGGGGACCATCTTGGAGCCGACGCCTGAGGATCCACCCATGATGCAAACAGTATAAAATGTCGGGGACCATCTTGGAGCCGACGCCTGAGGATCCACCCATGATGCAAACAGTATAAAATGTCGGGGACCATCTTGGAGCCGACGCCAGAGGATCCACCCATGATGCAAACAGTATAAAATGTCGGGGACCATCTTGGAGCCGACGCCAGAGGATCCACCCATGATGCAAACAGTATAAAATGTCGGGGACCATCTTGGAGCCGACGCCTGAGGATCCACCCATGATGCAAACAGTATAAAATGTCGGGGACCATCTTGGAGCCGACGCCTGAGGATCCACCCATGATGCAAACAGTATAAAATGTCGGGGACCATCTTGGAGCCTACGCCTGAGGATCCACCCATGATGCAAACAGTATAAAATGTCGGGGACCATCTTGGAGCCGACGCCAGAGGATCCACCATGATGCAAACAGTATAAAATGTCGGGGACCATCTTGGAGCCGACGCCTGAGGATCCACCCAAGGATGCAAGAGGGATCCAAAGACAAACACACAGACGGACAGATGACAAACACACAGACGGACAGAAACAAATACAAATAACCTCCATTTAATTGAAACGAAATTGGAAATGAAATGAGGCAGGGACCAGTAAACAATAAACAATAAACAAGTGGGGTAACTTTTGCTCCCATAAGAAAACCTAACACAGAGTAGCTTTTATTCAAGACTGGCACAGCCTTTTAAACTTGAATAAAGTCAAACAAATACAAAGACGAACAATCTAATAGTGGAGGAAAAACAAGCGCAGGCCAACAACTACTCTGCCATCATAGTAATGACTTGGTAACGATTTGGACGGGGGGGGGGGGGGGGGGGGGGGGGGGGGAGGTGTGGGGGGGGGTTGAAGATAAAGAAAATGGGAACATGGAATTAAGAAAATATATTATAGATATAGTTGCAAAGCGAGACGACTGCAGGCGGAAATCTAAACAAATCTTAAATAAATGTTAGCGAACCGCCCAGAGAACGTGGACAAACGAGTCAC
>CM065741.1:1649564-1689564 GCA_033310375.1 Conus canariensis
TCCGTAGGTATTTGGACAACCAACATAATCCCCAACATCACATCAACCCCACCAACATCATTTCCCAACTTCCCTCCATCACCCACCCGTCCATCCCCCCCAACATTGCTGACGGGGAGTGTGACATCATCATTCTCCACCGCCAGTATGGCATTCTGGTGGGTGAGGTCAAATCTGTCGGAGGGCAGTACCTCTCTACACAGTCACCAGCAGACCAGGACCAGATCATCGCCAGGGTTGTCACGAAGGCCATGAAGCAGCTGGACAACCAGGAGATCGCCCTCAAGCACCTTGTGCATGACATGGCCGGCGGCAGCATCAGAGTGACAAAAGCGCTTCTTCTACCTAACATCACCTCAGCTCAGCTGACTGCGGCAGTGAACAGCTCTCAGCAGCTCCAAGTGGTGAGTAGACATTATAGCACACCTTAGTGCTGAGAGACAAGACGCATTGTTTGCCGACTACAAATCAGATAACACGTGCAAACAGTCCCCATCTGTCATCTGTCTATGCACTAATTGTAATGGTTTAGTTTGGCTCAACGTGTCGTGACCACAAGCTCACACACATTGAAACTGATGAAGATCTATACACTGTATAAACAACACTGTACATGCTGCAATTGATATGTGAACGGTATTTGACACATAATTCAATTTCTGCTTAACATGCATGACTGTGGTCTGTGGAGCGCTTTAAACTTGGTGTCTAACCAAGGACAGGCAGTATAAAAGTATTCTAAAAAAATGATTAATTAATTTGATTAATTAAAGATCTGCTGCTGCTGATGATAATGATGATAACAATAATGACAGCAATAATGCTAATGAAAAAAATAATGATAATGATGGTAACATAATGGAAATGATAATAATAATGATAATAATGATGATGATGATGATGATGATGATAACAACAACAATGATAATGATAATAATTATTATTATAATAATGATAATAACAAAAACAGCAACAATGACTATATCAATAAAGATAAAGACAATGATAACGATAGTTATAATGGTAATAACTTTGGATTCTCTCTTGAGGGCACATAAAACCGTATGGCGAAAGCTTGGCTGTGTCTGGAGTGGCACTGTCTTCATCTGTCCGTGGGCAGGGGTGGTTGGGTCTGTGGGGTGTGCTCGGCAGCTGGAGGGTGGTGTCTTTTGCTGGTCGGCTCTGCAGTCATGAAATACGGGCTGGTACACCCATGGGGATGCTATTTTAAGACTGTTATGAGTTGCATCCTGTAGTCTGATTTACCTCTGTTCAGGAGCAGTTATGTCCCTTGATATCTTAATGGAGTGTCCTGCGCGTGCCTGTACCCATCGTCAACACAGCGCAGGCCTCCAAGGGTGGTACAGGACTGCTCTAAAGGCAGATGAAGACGGTGCTTCTTCGGGTCCTCCCCAGCACCTTAGGGTGTTTCTTTTTCTTTTCTAATAATGGTAATTCTGATAATAATGATGATATTGATAACAATGATAATATTGATAATGACTATGATATAATGATGATAGATATGATAATAATAAAAATAATAGTAATAATAATAATAATATTAATAATAATAATAATAATAAATAATAATAATAATAATATGATACTCGCCTGCATACACAGGAGTTTGCGGAATGAATGCTGAACAGATTGTGACTGACAAAGATCTTGCACGTTGTAGCTGACGCATGCCAGTGTACACTTTTTGACATAGATCTGTTCATATTGTAACTGACATAGGTTTGTACACACTGTATGGGGTGGAACTATACAGACTGAATGTTGTTGTATGATACACACTGTCACCTAGAGGTCTGCACACCTGTATAATTACATTTTGCCTGTTCTGAATATGATGTAGACACGTATGCACCTGTTGTATTAATAGGTGTGTACACATTATGTCACAGGTCTGTTCTACTGTATTCTGTAGGTCTGTGGACACTACACAACAGATATGTACATACTGTATCATATAGATTTGAAATACTATATAACAGATGTGTACCTACTGTATCATATAGATCTGTAATACTATATAACAGATATGTACCTACTGTATCATATAGATCTGTAATACTATATAACAGATATGTACCTACTGTATCATATAGATCTGTAATACTATATAACAGATATGTACCTACTGTATCATATAGATCTGTAATACTATATACCAGATATGTACCTACTGTATCATATAGATCTGTAATACTATATAACAGATATGTACCTACTGTATCATATAGATCTGTAATACTATATAACAGATATGTACCTACTGTATCATATAGATCTGTAATACTATATAACAGATATGTACCTACTGTATCATATAGATCTGTAATACTGAACAACAGATCTTCACCTACTGTGTATAACCTATGTATTACATAGCTCTGTACAAAATATATAAGAGGTCTGTATGATATAGACCTATACATACTATACAACAGGTCTGTGCCTACTGTGTGACATAGACCTATACATACCATATAGCAGTTTGTGTCTACTGTACGACATAGACCTATACATACTATATAACAGGTCTGTGTCTACTGTATGGCATAGACCTATACATACTATATAACAGGTCTGTGCCTACTGTATGACATGGACCTATATAATAATGGGTATGTGTCTGCTATATGACATAGACCTATACATACTATATAACAGGTATGCGTCTGCAGCATTACATAGTTCTGTACATACTACATAACGGGTCTGTACCTACCGTCTTACATAGTTCTATATATATATACTATATATTAAGTCTGTACCTTCTGTTTTACATAGTCCTGTACACACTATATAACAGGTCTGTGTCTACCGAACTACATAAATTCCAACATCATACAACAGATCTGTTCCACTGTATTACATAGTCCTGTACACACTATATATTAGCCTGCACTTACTGTATTACATAGTTCTCCATACACTATATAACAAAACTGTACCTAATGAATGACATAGGTCTGTGCACAGTGTATGGCATAAATATGTCTATTCTAAACACGATGCTAGACATGTCTGTATCTTCTGAATCACACAGAGTTGTACATTCTGTATTTCATAGACCTCTCTTTTTGATGAAAATGACTTTGTTTGTAATTGGTATAAACATCGTGAATACTTTATGATGTCCGTTTCTTGTAGCACTTTCCAGTTTGCTTTCTCATTCTGCATTTTTCGTTTTCATCCATTTCTTTCGCCCTCTACATCTGTCTTTCTGTTATTATGGGTGGGGTGAATGGAGGGGTGAATGGAGGGGTAAATGCGTGGCTGCTGCTACAGTACACGTAGTGCCCTCCTTCCAACACCCTATTATCCCCCCCCTCCCCCCGATCCGGCCCTGTGACGATGTATGTACAGTGGAAAATAAAAGAACAACTTGTTCCATGTCACATTGGTGAACACAGACATCACGCAACACGTCTTTAGTTTGAAATGTCAGTTCTATCTGATGACGTTTTCCATAAGTTCATACGTCTTTATTTTAAATGTCAGTTCTATCTGATGACGTTTTCCATAAGTTCATGCGTCACTTTTCCCACCTCTTACAAAACAGTCCTAGTGATGGTCTTGGCAGGCTGAGAGGCTGTCAGCAAATGGCCTCAGTGTGGATGAAGTGACTGACACTGGGCACACGTCTTTAACATATATTGCAGGCTGAGAGGCTGTCTGCAAATTGCCTCAGTGTGGATGAAGTGGCTGACATTGGGCACACGTCTTTAACATATATTCAGCAAACTGATTTTACACACATTGGCTTTGTATGTCTGATCACAAAGAACAAGTCACCTGTGATCATTTGATTTTATGCTGGTCGTCACCATCTGCCGTGTCTCCCGTTTGTGATTGATCTCGCTCCGATACTGCTGAGGATTCAAAGTACACCACACAGTGGAATGGCAAACTGCCAGCTACCCGTCTTCGATCACTGTTCCTCCGTGTGCACTGCCTGTCATCATAAACAGTGGAATGGCAAACTGCCACGTGTGCACTGCCTGTCAACATAAACAGTGGAATGGCAAACTGCCACGTGTGCACTGCCTGTCAACATAAACAGTGGAATGGCAAACTGCCACGTGTGCACTGCCTGTCATCATAAACAGTGGAATGGCAAACTGCCACGTGTGCACTGCCTGTCATCATAAACAGTGGAATGGCAAACTGCCACGTGTGCACTGCCTGTCAACATAAACAGTGGAATGGCAAACTGCCACGTGTGCACTGCCTGTCAACATAAACAGTGGAATGGCAAACTGCCACGTGTGCACTGCCTGTCAACATAAACAGTGGAATGGCAAACTGCCACGTGTGCACTGCCTGTCAACATCGTTCAGATTTTCTTGTTCGTTATCTTTGTCAGTTTTTAAAATGGCAGAATAGTGCTGCTAAGACGAGGACTGGCCAATCCTTAAGTTTGTGGACTTGACATATTCAATTCCACTGAGAAACACGCATTGAGAAATACACAATTAAAAAAAAAAGAGGTGACATTTGAAATTTAACACACAAAAAAAGGATCCATTCGTTAAACTTCAAGGACTTTTTCTTATCAAATGTACTTTTATTTTTGATCGCAAAAAGTCCACGAGGAAAAGAAATCATAGTTGATGGCAAGTTACTATCCAGAGTACAGAGGTTGTGGGTAGCGCGCAGGTTAATTCCAGGTTTGTCTTGAATTGCATTTGATGTGACCTTGTAATTTTTAAGCAGGCAGATTCATTGGCCAAAATAGTGAGTGTTATTCTTTAGATTAACAAAAACTTGTAACAACTGTTGAAAGTGTCATGTAAATCTGTCTAAGGTCACGGCATACACTGTATATATGTGCATGCTT
The DNA here is from genome assembly GCA_033310375.1 of Conus canariensis. Lineage (NCBI taxonomy): Eukaryota > Metazoa > Mollusca > Gastropoda > Neogastropoda > Conidae > Conus > Conus canariensis. Next base: position 1,654,420 of record CM065741.1, read on the forward strand.
GCTGGCATTGGTCTGTTTATAGTGTAACTGACATATGACTGTGCACACTGTAAAAGATATTCTGTTCAACAGAATGACATAGGTCAGAGTACACTGTGACTGACACAGGTTTGTATGCGCTGTATCTGATAATCGATTGTAAGACTTTATCTGTGACAATGACAACCTTGTAGTTGTACTGAAAACCAGTACATGCAGTACAACCCCTGACAATGACATTCCTCTGGATGATGGTCTGTCCACTGTGTGTCCTGCAGGCCTTGTGTGGCTCCACCCGCAGTCAAAACGTGAAACGGGCTGTCAGGCGGTGTCTGTGTTCTGGCCAGCTTCAACGGCCAGAGCAGTGGTGGAACGCCGTATGGACAGCGGGACCTGACCCCTCCATGACTATGATCACCTACATACGCCTGGTAGCCAGGTAAGACATGAACTAAAAGCATTCTGAACGTGCTCATTATTATAAAAGCTTTCCAGGAACTGAATGCGCGCACGCGTGTGTGTGTGTATACACCTCTCTCTCTCTATAAATATATACATATATATATATATATATATATATATATATATATATATATAGAGAGAGAGAGAGAGAGAGAGAGAGAGAGAGAGAGAGATTTGTTCATCATATATTTATCAATATATTTTTCCTCATTCACCGAATGCTCAAGTGAAACTGATATTCCCAATGCCACTGAAATCTGGCAAACAGTCATTACAGAGAAAGAAGAGAGATGCTTTATGTATCATCACGTATGTTATCCTCAAGGTAATGGTTTTTCAACACAATCATATTTCATGCTACAGAACTGGGTTCACTGAAATTACTGTTGGAATGTAAACAACTGAAAAGAAAGAAAAAGAGGAGAGGGGTGTGGGGTATGCACCCGTGTGCATACACGCGCGCACGCACGCACACACCACACACACACATGCACATTCTCTCTCTCTCTCTCTCTCTCTCTCTCTCTCTCTCTCTCTCTCGCGTGCGCGCGCGCGCACACACACACACACATTCTCTCTCTCTCGCTCTCTCTCATTCTCTCTCTCTCTCTCTCTCTCTCTCTCTCTCTCTCTCTCTCTCTCACGCACACACACACACACACACACACACACACACACACACACACACACACCGACTGAACGATTGAAGATGTTTGTCCTTTGTGTAAAGAGGCTCGTGAAAGCGAGGTTCATTTTGTGTTTTGCTGTCCTGCCTTGGAAACACTGAGAAACCAGTTTATCCCATCAAAATATCATAGGCACCCTTCTGCATTTAGGATTATTTTACTGGTCGTTTCTGCTCGTGAAGATGTTATCAGACAATTTGCCACTTCTTTGTATAAGACGTTCAAAATCCGCTCTATTTTCTGTGCGTGATTGATATCTTTCTCCTTTCCTTTGTGTTAAATGTCTTATCTCTTTTTTTTTTCTTTTTTTTTAATCAAATCATTTTCCAAACACACATACGTTACAAACGAATGACATAACAATTGATTACAAAAGAAAAAACACAAAAAGGCAATGGAACAATCAAACATCCTTGTACTCAAAGCAAAAGGGGGACCGTGGGCCTGGGGGGGGGAGGGGGGATTGGAGGCAAGGGTAAGGAATGGGGTGGGATCGGATCCATTAATATACTCATATCAAACACAAATCAAACATGATTGTATACAAATATTTAACCAATTTCAAAAACACGCAATTGGAGTAGATCTTGATGAATTTGGTAGTTTACAGATGAAATACATATGTTCTATTTTGAATTCTAACGTTCAAATTAATCGAGAATCGAATCGTTCAAAAACCAAATTTGTTCAAATAGTGCACAAGTTCCATTTATAATTGCCATGTAGGCTTATGTTCTAAGTAATATCTGTCTCTTGGTTTGCACATGTGGTTGTGCATTTAGTAGTTTACATTTATAGATGTAAAATTTCGCAAATAAAATGATGAAATCAAAAACTGTGTCTGTCCGTATATTCTGCTTTACACCAAACAATACAAGTTCCTTGTCAATCTCAAAATCATGACGAGTCAGCAACTGCTGAAAATTCATCCAAAATTGATGTGTAATATGACAGTCAAACAGCATATGAGAAATTGTCTGTTCCTCTTGCTCATAATAATGACATATGACATATAGAAGAGTTTACTAAGCGGCGCAGGAACAAGAATCTCTGGGTTGGAAGTCATTTATGTAGCAGTCTGGTTTGAAACCATCTCAGCTACACATCACTAGATAATCATTCTATAACAATGTGAGAAAATGTCTTCCAGTTTAGATCCTCAAACCAATTATTCCAACTGAAAACAACAGTTTGGGTGATTCCGTTTTCATTCAACGTATTCTGTATGAATTTACTACCTTTCTTAATACAGGACCAAGTTTTATTCTCTAAGGTTTTATAGCTATTTGTCTAAACTATGTTTAACTTTTGACAATATACTCGAAGTGCATTCAAAACCCCTTCGTATCTTCGTATATTAAAACGTTGGTTCTAACATTGGGAAAACAAAACACAAATTCATTGTTTGTATTGAATACACTCTGCCTTGAACTCATGAACTGTCATCTTTACAGAACAAATGATCAACTTTCCTTAAAACCACATTTGCATACTCCGCACCAAAATGTCTTAACTCTGCTAACTCTGGGAATATATTCATTGTAAAACCCTTCATGTCTGATTTCTTGCATTCATAAGTGATATTATTCTCTTTTTAGTTGCATTGGGCGTATGATTCTTGTATTCATACATTGTATGTATATACCATCCCCTTCATGAGGGGCTATGGCCTTTTTGAGTTTATAAATTATCCATTATCCGGCATCAGTAATGGGGAGGGAGAGGCGTGATGAACGTGGCTGTTTTGGAAAGGCAATGAGGGGAGGGGTCGCCCTCAGTAATGGGGAGGGAGAGGCGTGATGAAGGGGGCTGTTTTGAAAGGCAATGAGGAGGGGAGGGGTCGCCCTCAGTAATGGGGAGGGAGAGGCGTGATGAAGGGGGCTGTTTTGAAAGGCAATGAGGAGGGGAGGGGTCGCCCTCAGTAATGGGGAGGGAGAGGCGTGATGAAGGGGGCTGTTTTGAAAGGCAGTGAGGGGAGGGGTCGCCCTCAGTAATGGGGAGGGAGAGGCGTGAGGAAGGGGGCTGTTTTGAAAGGCAGTGAGGGGAGGGGTCGCCCTCAGTAATGGGGAGGGAGAGGCGTGATGAAGGGGGCTGTTTTGAAAGGCAGTGAGGAGGGGAGGGGTCGCCCTCAGTAATGGGGAGGGAGAGGCGTGATGAAGGGGGCTGTTTTGAAAGGCAATGAGGGGAGGGGTCGCCCTCAGTAATGGGGAGGGAGAGGCGTGATGAACGTGGCTGTTTTGAAAGGCAATGAGGAGGGGAGGGGTCGCCCTCAGTAATGGGGAGGGAGAGGCGTGATGAAGGGGGCTGTTTTGAAAGGCAATGAGGGGAGGGGTCGCCCTCAGTAATGGGGAGGGAGAGGCGTGATGAAGGGGGCTGTTTTGAAAGGCAGTGAGGAGGGGAGGGGTCGCCCTCAGTAATGGGGAGGGAGAGGCGTGATGAAGGGGGCTGTTTTGAAAGGCAATGAGGAGTGGAGGGGTCGCCCTCAGTAATGGGGAGGGAGAGGCGTGATGAAGGGGGCTGTTTTGAAAGGCAATGAGGAGGGGAGGGGTCGCCCTCAGTAATGGGGAGGGAGAGGCGTGATGAAGGGGGCTGTTTTGAAAGGCAATGAGGAGGGGAGGGGTCGCCCTCAGTAATGGGGAGGGAGAGGCGTGATGAAGGGGGCTGTTTTGAAAGGCAATGAGGGGAGGGGTCGCCCTCAGTAATGGGGAGGGAGAGGCGTGATGAACGTGGCTGTTTTGAAAGGCAATGAGGAGGGGAGGGGTCGCCCTCAGTAATGGGGAGGGAGAGGCGTGATGAAGGGGGCTGTTTTGAAAGGCAATGAGGGGAGGGGTCGCCCTCAGTAATGGGGAGGGAGAGGCGTGATGAAGGGGGCTGTTTGGAAAGGCAATGAGGAGGGGAGGGGTCGCCCTCAGTAATGGGGAGGGAGAGGCGTGATGAAGGGGGCTGTTTTGAAAGGCAATGAGGGGAGGGGTCGCCCTCAGTAATGGGGAGGGAGAGGCGTGATGAACGTGGCTGTTTGGAAAGGCAATGAGGAGGGGAGGGGTCGCCCTCAGTAATGGGGAGGGAGAGGCATGATGAAGGGGGCTGTTTGGAAAGGCAATGAGGAGGGGAGGGGTCGGGAGGAGGAACTAAGAGACCAATGTCATTGGCTTGTCTTTTCTGATATCAAGGGGAACTGCTGTTGTTGGAATGACCACACGAAATATTCAATTATAAACAAAGCTTGCTCTTATGTCTTAGATTGAAGAAATGGGGGGGAGGGGGGGGGGGGGGAGATAAGCATTCATATATGCAGTGGTAGTTAATTTTGCCTAACTAATATTATGTGCTTGAGAGGGTGAATGGGGAATAATAAATGCTTCTCAAAATGAGCCTTCAGCAAGCTTATAGTCTCCAAGGGTGAGACAATCTCCAATGGGGAGGAAACTCACTAACATATCACTCCTGGTCAGATACCAGTATTTCGAAACCTGATTGTTTCTCCTCGGTGACCGCGGAAAGTGGTAACTTGACTCCTCTGCCTTTTCGGTTTTAAGAAGAATGCTATCCCAGAAAAAGGCTGGTGTGCAATACTGTAGTATGTTTGTTGAGTTTTCAAAAAAAACAACCAAAGGTGCCACCTAAGAAACAAACGAAAATCATGAAAGAGCAAAACAAGCTACATTTTCTAGTGAAAAGTAGAAAATATAAAAAGAAAACCTCCTAAGACACAAGTGCTGAGGGCCAGTTCTTGGAATGAATCCACAAGGGACTAAATTATAATAGACTAATAAATTCCAAGGATAAGGATATATATATATATATATATATATATATGTGTGTGTGTGTGTGTGTGTGTGTGTGTGTGTGTGTGTGTGTGTGTGTGTGTGTTCATACATACATATTCAAATCACTAACAGTACGCTAGAAGTCGGAATCTAATAAACACCTTGCAAAATTTAGGAATTGTAATGTGTTGAATATCTGTCACTGTTCAGTATTTTACTCTCCCGTACTATACTGTTAGAGTATAACGCTCTTGTCAACTCAATCCCTCAAGAGTTGGTGCTGTGGACAGAGCGGGGTGAACCTGAAACATCCACACTCCCTTGTGATGCAAAGGACTTTGATTTAAAACCAAAAAATATTAAAGGGTATTTATTAAGAAAGGTAGAGTTAGACTCACCAACATCATGTCACTTTTGGCGTAGAAAAATTCGGATATGAATTAGACAAATCAGCATGGTCCACAGCTAAAGAAGCTACCAAAGAAACAAGACTTAGAGTCCTACACTGGAAAATCTTACACAACATTTATCTTACCAATATTATGCTTAACAAAATGAAAGTGGCAGAAAATAATAAATGCTCTTGTTGTAATGATCAGATAGATTTTATAGAACATTTTTTCTTCGACTGTGTGGTCGTAAAAAGGTTCTGGGAATTCTTAGAATACAAAGTCTATATAGAAACAAATACAAAAAAAAACAAACACTGACAGCAGTGGATGTTTTGTTCGGTGTAAATAAATCAAGATATCCTAAAGACAAATACTTATACATAAATCTACTCATGATTATTACTAGGAAAGATGTCCATCAGTATCTATAAAAAGACGCTGTCTTCTATTTCTTTAGAAATAATATTTGACAGAGAGGTCAAACTAAGAGATGTTAGATACTTATCTTAGCGTATGCATTGATTGATGTTACAGATAAACTTTATTTTCTTCACTTGTTTGTCTGCTAGCATGCTTGTTCTATTATTACTATGGTTTAAGTTTATGGTGATATAATTATGTACATGAGTTTTATATGCTTGTCGCTCTCTTTGTCTCTCTGTAAACGTTTACCCTCTCTGTCTGTCTCTCCCTCTCTCACACACACACACACACACACACACACACACACACACACACACACACACACACACACACATTCACACTCTGTATCTCCCCAATCCTCTCCGTCTGTTTGTTGCTCTGTCTGCCTGCACGTGTCTGTTTGTCTGTCTCCCCCCCCCCTTCTCTCTCTCTCTCTCTCTCTCTCTTTTCTTATCTTCCCCCCTCCCTCTGTCTGTCTGTCTGTCTGTCTGTCTGTATGTCTGTCTCTCTCTCTCTCTCTCTCTCTCTCTTTCTCCTTATCTTCCCCCTCCCCTTCTGTCTGTCTGTCTGTCTGTCTGTCTGTCTCTCTCTCTCTCTCTCTCTCTCTCTCTCTCTCTCTCTTTCTCCTTATCTTCCCCCCTCCCCTTCTGTCTGTCTGTCTGTCTGTCTGTCTGTCTGTCTTCTCTCTCTCTCTCTCTCTCTCTCTCTTTCTCCTTATCTTCCCCCTCCCCTTCTGTCTGTCTGTCTGTCTGTCTGTCTGTCTGTCTGTCTCTCTCTCTCTCTCTCTCTCTCTCTCTCTCTCTCTCTCTCTCTCTCTCTCTCTCCTATTTATTATCCACAAGTCTGTTGCACTATTCTGCAGTGTGTGTTATAGTACCTACATACCTCGTCATATAAGAACCTACTCAGTTTGTCCATTCGAAAAAATGTCAGGTGATATGTACGAAAACGACTTGGGGTAAAAACTGAAAGAAAAGAAAGTCGTTTGTTTTATTCATTTTTGTTCTCTTCGTATGATAAGCAGCACATGATATTGAGAGTGTAAGTACACCACACATTAGAACATAAACAAACCCAAACACTTTGTATCAAACGCCGAAACATTAAAATCAGCTAAAATATGTCCATTTGTAAGAAAACAGACAGACTATGCATGGTGTAAAAAAATCGAAGAGGAAAAAGACGGTGGTCATAAAAAAAGACAGCTTACTCAACAAAGTCAGTAGTGAAAATTGTTTTTATTTTCTTTCCACTTTTTTTTTTGGGGGGGTGGGGGGGGGGGGGGGGGGTGGGGGGCAGATGAAGAGGACAGTGTGAAGCGCCAAAAACTGAAGAGGTGGATTTCGGCCTTAGAGAGAGAGAGAGAGAGAGAGAGAGAGAGAGAGAGGAGAGAGAGAGAGAGAGAGAGAGAGGAGAGAATAAATCACCGCCTTAGGTGCTCCACAGATCCGACAACTGATGCCAATTTTAAAAAAAAGGGGGGGAAGCGCCATATAAGCGCCAGCGCCTTTGAATGAAGGGGTGGGAGGGTGGGATTTTTTTCGGAGAGCAGAGTGCGTCTTCACTGCTAGCGTGTTAAGCGCTTTTACGCTTGCCCGACCTGCATTCAGCATTTTGTCTTACCGGTAATTAATTTTAATTAATTTATTATCCACAAGTCTGTTGCACTATTCTGCAGTGTATGTTATAGTACCTACATACCTCGTCAGACGACCCACTAGTTTGTAAACTTACGTGCCGAGACACACTGCATAGTTTTAAGAGACAGGACAACATGCGCTACACCTCACCATGAAAAATGATTAAAAAAAAAACACAGAGGCCAATTCAAAGTCAAATTTATAATTTGACTCAATAACATAATATATAGATGCAAATATCTTAACATTAACACATTTAACATAGTAACAACTGAGAGAAAGAAAACCAAATTATACCATTTCTAAACGACTGTTTTCCTTCAGCCTGTATGGTGGAACAACACAGCCGAGACACTCTGTCCTGAACGTTGGTTGGCTATGGATTGAATTAGTGCCAGCTGAAATCATTTGCTGTCATACGTTACCAAATCAACATTCGGTCATTTATTGCTTCTCGTAGGGGAATAAGTTTGAAATCAGAAGTTTGCCTGATATGATGAAGGTCCAGTCGAAATAAAAGAGACCAAAGTCGCATTATACGGAGAGCCAACAAGACTTCTGCATGCAACGGGCTCAGTGGTAGTCGCCCTGTTTGTTCGGACCAACATTCTGCAGATCTGTATTAAGATTCTGTCATTTTTTATGTTCCCAACATGTACTGCCATGTTAAATAAGCGGCTAAAGATGGAATTAGCAAAAGTCAAGGGAGCTAGTATTTTTAAAATGGACAAAACCGATCACTTATATTCGAACAAAATTGATTTAGATCTACCTGATCTTTATTCTGCAATTTAGGCCTAGCTCTTCTGATGTAGCCCTAGACTAGATCTCGCCCTAGCTCCCGAGTCGGCGACTGTGCGCCGACCAAGCAGCGCTCGCTTTACGAGATTATAGGGGTTGTTGAAACAGAAGGAAGAGACATCAGTCTGGACCTGTGTTTCTGCTGATTTAAAGGATTTATGAAATCGACAGCCTATCTTAGAATTATAAAGCCGTTTTAAACAATTTCTTTGTCAGATAATACATCATTCTCTATGTGAACTGAATTATATTGGATGTAATATGACAAAATACAATATGCGACCTGTGCATCTCTGCTTCTGTGCACAATGGATTCATTTCTTTCAACTTACGGTAAGACAGATCTTTTCTTTACTTTGTTCACTCTTATGATCAATAGGGAATGCATGTAAACTGGGAACTATTGGGGCAAAGGGAATCACAAATTTATCTTGACACGTATAACGTTATTATTATCGCACAGAAAACACTCGCTTCACGACAGATCAAGAGGTCTAACATCTTCCGTACTAGATCAGAAATAGACATTGTGACCTCACATTCAACAACAAAGGCCCAAATCTGAGCCAGTACATTACTTACATGTCCACTGTCAATGTAAGGGCTAAAAGGTATTTCGGCAACATACATCTTACGCAGTATTAACACCCATTTAATGACACTGTCCATCAATTACTGAAATAGCAGACAACTTCAATACACCACATGACGGTCCAGTCAAATGTAAACAAACCCAGGATAATCTGTTGAGTGCCACACGTAGCCATATCCAACACAAACTGATTGAAATAGGAAACCAGCATCCTCCATTAACGTTCAGAATACACATAGAAATATGTCCCACCGTGCTGTCATGGACAAAACAGATACATAATGAAATAACCCCAACTGGAATTTCCCCGCACAATGGCGACTGCATTCGATGCAGTCACAGTGTAAGAAGCTTAAGTCAGTTTGTGAGGTTTCCAGACAGTGACATGAATTATTTCAAAACGCGGAAAGACAGTACAGAACGAAAAGCTATCATAAATCCTACTCGCCATGCAAAAGTAACTCAAGGCAGGTGTTCATGAAATAATCGAATTGAAGATCCAGCAAAGATAGATGACCGTGATCTATGTATGGGGTAGGAAGTATGAGATGAAAACAACAACAACAACAACAGCAGCAGCAACAACAACAACAACAGCAACAACAACAGCAACAACAACAAACACGCGAACACAATCGGAAATGTCAAGTGGGACTGACTGTAGATGTTTGGTGTGGTATTTACATTCATGCATGGTGGGCATTGTGTATGTAGACTGATAAAACATGGGAGTGTTGGTACATTCAAGCATGGTGGGCATTGTGTATGTAGACTGATAAAACATGGGAGTGTTGGTACATTCATGCGTGGTGGGCATTGTGTATGTAGATTGATAAAACATGGGAGCGATCGATTCTGCATTGACTGACGTGCAGATCGATCCAAAATGACGGAAACTTTTCTATGTTTAGAGGGTAGGGGTAAGAATACCTCAGTCAAAAGTTTTGCGAGCACAATCGCACAATGTAAGATATGTTAAAGCATAGTTCAAGTATGTCAGTATTGACATGTAGCATAACTCTTTTTTTTAAAGAAATCAATAGAATTGAAACCGAACGTTGATTAAACGATGGTGAATTCAAGCTGACTAGAACAGCTGGCTGTGACTCAATACGCAGATGGTAGGGGTAGTTGATAGAATGTGAAAAGTTATGCAGACGCGATCACAGCGTGTGAAATAGGCCCTGAAATGCTGGGAATGTTGTATGATTCTTGCGTGGTTGAAATTCTGTTTGGAAATGAATACAAAATGAATGAGAGTGACGAGAAAAGGAGTGTTTGAGATCAGTCCAATATGACGGATCATGTGTTGATACGTTGAGGGTAGGGTTAGTGGGAGTTTTGTCAAAAGTTGTGCGAACACGATAGCACACTGAACGATGTATCATAGCACAGCATGAATGCAGCAGTATCAATATATGGCAACACTGATGTTAGAAAATCAATAGAAATTAAAACAGAGGGGTTCTAAAATTGTTACAAATTGAACCTAATTGCCAGCATCCGATTTCGCTTGGATGCGTAGGGGGTAAGGGTAATTGAAGAAAAGTAATGTAAAAGACGATCCTGCCAAGTGAAACAGTCCTCGAAATGCTGCAGTGTTGTAAGCTTATCATGTGGTAAAAACGTAAAAATCCTGTTCGGAAAAAAAGATAGCAAATGAATGAGAGTGATAAAAAAAACTATTAAATTCCAGATCAATCCGGAATGGCTTCACCCTATTTTGATATGCAGAGGGTGGGGCTAAGGGAAACTATGTTGAAAGTTATATGAAGATGATGGCACTTTAAGAGTTCCTGGAATGCTGCAGAGGTGGTATCATTATCATGCAGTTGAAAACCTGTTCGCAAACGATGAGAAATGAATGAGACTGACAAGAATCTTACATTGCAAATCAACCCGAAATGAGTTACTACCTTTTAATACGCGGGGGGTAGGGTTAGGGGACGCCATGTTAAAAGTTGTGCGAAAGCGACTGTATGAACTAAGACATATCCAAGCATAGTGTAGATGCTGAAGCATTTTGTATGGCAGATACTCAGTTAGGAAATCGGCAGAAATTGAAAGAGAGCGACTCTAAAATGGTTACGAATTCGAATTGATTGGCAGTGTCTGACTACACTTTGATACGTAAAGGGCAGGTGTAGTTGAAGCTACGTGAAAAAACAAACAAACAAAAAAAAAAACAAAAACAAAAAAAAAAACCGCGAACACGATCACACTATGTGAAATAGTTCCTGAAATGCTGGAAATGTTGTATCATTATTGTGTAACAGAAATTCTTTTCGGAAATGAATACAAAAACGAACGAGAGAGATTGCAAAAGGTTTAAATTTCAGATCAATCCTATATGACCGACCCTGTTTTGAGGGTAGAATTAAGAGTAGTTATGTCAAAAGTTATGCGAATGCGATCACACGGTCATGATATATCAAAGCATAGTGGAGATGCTACAGCATTTATGTGTGGTAGAAGTCTGTTAATAAATTAACAGGAATTGAAAGAGGGCGTTTCGGAAACGCCTAAAAATTCAAACTGACCATATATATCCGGTTACGTTTCGATACGTACAGGGTAGGGATAGCCGAAACTATATGAGGAGTTATGCCAACGATATTACACTATTTGAATAAGTCTTTAAAGTACTGTAGCTGTTACAGGATTATAATGTGGTACAAATCCTGTTTGGAAAAAGATAGCAAATGAATGAAAATAATTAGAAAATAATAAAATTCCAGATCAATACGGAATGCCTGTTTTGATACGTAGAGGGTAGTGTTGGGGGAAGTTATGTTAAAAGTTATGCGAACGCAATCGCACATTCAGCAATATATCAAAACATAGTGTAGATGTAGCAGTATCAACATATGTCAGAAATTCTGTTTGAAAATCAATAGATATTGAAAGAGCATGACTCTAAAATGGTTACGGATTCTAAACTGGTTACCCGCGTTCGGCCACGCTTCGACACGTAGAGGGTAGGGGTTGTTGAAGCTACGTGAAAAGTTATGCAAACACAATCTTACCATGTGAATAAGTTCTCAAAATGCTGTAGGTGTTGTAGGATTATCATGTGGTAGAAATCCTGTTCGGAAAAAAAGAGATAGCAAATGAATGCGAGGGATAAAAAAAAAGCGATTAAACTCCAGATCAATACGAAATAGTCAGTTTTGATGTGTAGAAGGCAGGGTTAGGAGAAGTAATGTCAAAGTTATGTTCGCACTCTGTAAAATATCCTGGAATGCTGCGGAGGTGGTAGTTTTATCATGTGGCTAGAATCCTGATCAGAAATAGATCAGAAATGAATGCGTTTGACCAGAAAACTGCTTAAATGAACAGATCATCCCAAAATGATTCACAGCGTTTTGATATGCAGAGGGTAGGGAAAGGGGAGTTATGTTCAAAGTATGTGAACCCGACTGTCTATTTTATTTAACGTAGAAACACTCATATTTCAACTGCTCTCTCTCTCTCTCTCTCTCTCTCTCTCTCCTCTTTGTGAATACTTATGTAGTGCCTATCCTCGGCTAGAGACCAAGCTCTAAGCGTTTTACAATCCACACTCGTTTACACAACGGGCTGCCTACCTGGGTAGTGCCGACTAAGAGCGTGCCAGCTGTCGTTTCATTCAGTCGTTTCCCGTGTCATCCAGTCAATATTGTTCTCTCAGTTTCCTTACTTCCTTCTTTCTTTCCATTTCTCACGCAGGGTGCATGCTATGTGTAACATAAACTGTTATCGTGTGCCATCGTGTACCGATGGAAATGGAGGACACGTATAAACATCGCATGCATCCTATGTGAGAAACTGGAGGAATAAATGAGATAAATGAAAATGAGTGACTGATATTTGAATGGTACGGGAAACGACTGAACGAGCACCAGTAGGCTGCTCTTCGGCCGGCTCTACCTGGGTAGACAGCCCGTTGAGTGAGTGAGGTAGTGTGTTTATTGTAAAGCGCTTAGAGCTTGGTCTGTGACCGAGGATAAGCGCTATATAAATACCCAATATAATATAATAATATAATAGCATGTCATCCATACTAATGGTCAAACTGACCTTCTCTTCCGAAAGTTGGTGATGGGATTTTCCGTGTGTGCAAGATGCCATGTGTGCGTTCACACACGGAACCTCGGTTCTCATTCGAAGGACTGTATGGGGAATGGAGTCTGAACCAGTGTTAACTCCGAGGGAAAATCCCCTGTACCGAAACGACCTGCGGAGATTCGAACCCACAACCCCAGGATCACCAAGACTGTGGATCCGGCGCTCTACCACTGAGCTACTCCGCCTTCCTCTCCCCTCTCTCTCTATCCCACCCCATAAGCAGGTGCCTCTCTCTCTCCTCTCTCTCTCTCTCTCTTCTTCTCTCTCTCTCTCTCTCTCTCCTCTCTCTCTTCCCATACACAGATGTGTGCTCGCTCTCTCTCTCTCTCTCTCTCTCTCTCTCTCTCTCTCTCCTCTCTCTCCTCTCCATACACAGATGTGTGCTCTCACCCCCTCTCTCTCCCCTATACACATTATGTGCTCTCTCCCCTCTCTCTCTCTCTCTCTCTTCTCTTCTCTCTCTCTCTCTCTCCCCCCCACCTACACCGATGTGTTCTCTCTCTCTCATACACAGATGTGTGTGTGTGTGTGTGTGTGTGTGTGTGTGTGTTGTGTGTGTGTGTGTGTGTGTGTGTGTGTGTGTGTGGACTGTAACAGGTTCTGTGGACCAGCCAGCACGGTCGACATCCCCACAGCTGGCCATCCACGCAAGGTGCTGAGGACCTTCGGAGAGGCTGTGGCCGAAACTGCCCTGCGCTTCTCCTCCCTCGTCCTCACGCCCCAGCAGGTGGCTCTGCTCAACATGCAGCCAGAGCCACAATACCTGTACCTGCAGGGTCCGCCAGGCTGCGGGAAAACCGTAGTCCTGGTTCTGAAGGCCCTGCAGTGGGCGAGGCAGGGGAGGCAAGTGGTCGTTGTTAGTCAGTCTGTCAATGCATCAGTAACCATTTTATTGCAGAAACAGCTGCGCACAATGCTGGGGACAGCAGCAGCAGCACCACTGGCTGGAAGCATTCTCCGTCACATCTGTGACTCATTGACATCAATAAGGATGCTTCCCGTCTGGTGAAGCTGCTCGGTGCTGGTCCTAATCCTGATGCCTTCATCCTCTTTGATGAGGCTCCTGGTGACAGGTCAGTTTTTGACTTAGGTCACATGTGTGAGTGTGTGTGGTGGTGTGTGTGTGTGTGTGTGTGTGTGTGTGTGTGTGTGTGTGTGTGTGGTGTGTGTGTGTGACAAAACAGAGCTATTACAGGATATCCCCACCCCTTCTCTCCCGAATCGCCCCCTTCCTCCCCATCACCCCCCGCCCACCTCTCGCCCGTCCCCACCTCATCCCAGCTGGTCCAGATGAACACAAATAGACAAACACACCAGTCAAATATAGAATCTGTTCTCTTTGTTTGAGATATCATATCCCTATTTGAACACGTTCAACGACTCGCGCAAATTAAAAAAAGAAAAAAGAATAAATGAACACATTAATAAGCAAATAGATAAATCAATGAAAAAGGAAAATAGATAAATGAATAAATAAATGAACACATCAATAAACAAATGAATGAACAAGTAAAATCAGTCAATGAATAAATAAATAAATGGAGCAAGGAAGGAACAGATAAAAAAGTAAATACAGGAATGAATGAATTGATCAATTGATTGATATCAAGATGCATGCCGTATAAGCAACGGAATGTGAACAAAAATGAAAAGAGAGATAACCACAGATTTCGCTCATGACACAGGTAGCGAACAGTTGTTTCCCCTGCTTCACCAGATAACCACGGTTTACTTGTGTGTTGTTATTCACGCGCTGTTCTGTTTAGTGTATCTATGTATAGTACAGTGCACTAAGTAGTTTATGTTGTCTTTTATATCAAAACAGTGTTAATTCATGTCAGTGTTTTATCGTATTGCAATGTGTTGTCTTGTATTTTAGTGTACTGTATTGTTGTCACAAGAAGTTTCTGTGAGCAGAGCTTGGGCCATTCTCTCCAAGCAAACTGGCAAATTTCTCTGGTGCCGCAATTTATCATGCCAGCATGGATGTAGGGGTTCAGCTTTTAGTACAGTTTTTGCCCCAGCACCCGATCCGCCATCTCCGAAAAATAAAGAAAACAAATCAACATTTGAGACTCAACAATGTTGTCTTCAGTCGTTGAGTGCCACACACATTCCTATCATTCGACGCAGAATTCGCCGATAATTATTTGTCACAAAGTGCATTAAATCTGTAAGATTCAAACGGTAACGAAAACTCATTCCTGTCATCATCATTTGCATGGATGCACCTTTCCCCGCGTTCTTCTCCGCTTGTTAGCTTTTTAAATGAAAACGGGCTTGTACTTTCAGTAGAAAAAACAAATATTATACTCTTCAATGCTGGATATTACCCAGAGAAACTACCTTCATTTACTTTAGATGGCACTGCTTTAGAGTATGTAAAAACTGTTAAATTCATAGGTGTATATTTAACCTCCAAACTTTCTTGGAATGTACATATTAAATATATTTTGAATAAAGCAAGGAAAAGTTTCAACTTTTTGAAAATTATAAACAAACAACAGCGGGGGGGGGGGGGGGGGGGGGGGGGGGGGAAGACACACATACTTTATTATCTACTGCTCTTGTGCGTTCACGATTAATCTATGCTCAAGAAGTCTTTTTCAGTGCACCACAATATCTGTTAAATAAACTACAGAGTATTGACTGCAAGGCTTATAAACTTGCTCTTGGAGTTCCCACACATACATCTAACATAGGAAGATACAGTGAAATCGGAATATTACCTCTGAATGCATTACGAAAAGCATGTGATTCACAATTCATATTAAAGAGTCTTTCACAGGATAACTTCTGTGCAAATGAAGTGTCCTTAAATTGAGAAACAGATTTCGTGAAACGGGCCAGAAGAATACAATCTACAAAATCAATCCAGTCATTCGCCTCTAACCTCCTAAAAGATTCTAATATAAACGAAACAAAAATTGCTTATAGGCTGTCCTTTTTACCTATTCCAAAATGGGAGCAAGCCATTGCTACCTTTGATACAAATTATGCAAATGTGTCCAAAAAGGATCCACCTTATATACTGAAAACTGTCATCGATATTCATTTAGAAAATACATACAAAAACTATTTTAAAATGTATACGGATGGTTCAGTGCTAGATAATCTAGATACAGGAGCAGGATTTATAATACCTGATTTAAAAGTGGAAAAGTTGTACCATCTTGGTAGACATTTTTCAATATTCAGTGCTGAGCTAGTTGCCATTTTGATGTCTCTACACGACGTCTTGAGTTTTCCTATTAACTCTTGTCAAATTCTAGTATGCACCGATTCTAAATCGGCCCTTAGCGCTATTCAGTCTTCCAATCCAAAAGTACGTGTTGAGATGATAACAGAAATTAATCATGTCATACATCTTCTGGCAGCTAAATGCATTACAGTTACATTTTGCTGGGTACCTTCTCATTGTGGAATTTCACCAAATGAGAGGGTCGATCAGGCTGCAAGAAAGGCAGCCCGAAATGTCGAAGGAACAATACCACTTGACATTCCCTTAGATATAAGTGAATGCTATTCTTTAATAAACGAAGCGTCCAGTAAAAAATTCAGAAATGTATTAGAGAACTCATAAATTTACTATTACCGCAACTGTATTAAACCCAATTCTGGAAAAAATCTGTTGGCCTCATCAAGACCCGACCTTGCCTCCATACCTAGGGAAATACAAAGCTTAATGTACAGAATGCGTTTGAATTCACTTCGAACAAAATTCAGCAAAAGTGTTACATGTATGTGTGGAGAAAGACTTGGAGTTGAACATCTATTAATTTACTGTCCAAGAGCAAAGAAAATTATTAGCAAAACTGGTGACGATACTTCATCTGATGGATCCGGTTCCCTGTCTCTATCTAGAGTATTAAATGACTGGGTTTATCTTTACACAATTTGCAAAAGTTTGTCACGTAGTTCAGTTGGTATTTATCTTTAAATTTGTTTAACATTTTTTGAGTG
This sequence comes from Conus canariensis, assembly GCA_033310375.1. Classification (NCBI taxonomy): domain Eukaryota; kingdom Metazoa; phylum Mollusca; class Gastropoda; order Neogastropoda; family Conidae; genus Conus; species Conus canariensis. The sequence continues at coordinate 1,671,232 of CM065741.1, forward strand.
GTTAACCGTTCGTCCTTCTACACATTAATTGACCTGCATCGTACTACCTATCCAAATATGATTGACAGTGCTCAAGAACTGACAAAGTGGTCCATTGGACGCTCTCCTTATATATATATATATATATATATATATATATATATATATATATATATATAGTGTAATCGGATTTTTTTTTCGCTTAAAACAATGTTTTCCCGAGATGCGGGGGGCGGGGGGTGGGGGTGCTTATTTGTTATTGTAATGGAATCATACAGGAATGCACATGTTCACACAGACACACGCAGACACACTCACACAGACACATACACACGCGCGTGCACGTGCACACACACGCGCATGCGTGCGCGCACACTTACACACACTCCCATCGTCTGATATCACTTTTAGTGGGAAGATGTTAAACTGAAGAACAACAATGCGCGCGCGCGCACGCACACATGCGCACACGCACCCACACATATGCATACATATATACACCCACACATGCACGGAGGAGCACACACACACACACACACACACACACACACACACACCACACACACACACACACACACATGCGCACACGCACCCACACACATGCATACACACACATGCACAGAGGAGCGCGCGCGCACACACACACACACACACACACACACACACACACACACACACACACACACACACACACACGTACACACACACAGTGTAAGAAACGCAAACTTCTTATCAGAATGTTGATAAGATGTACTGATGCTCAGAATTTTCTGATATTCTTTACTGTGATATTTGGAATTTGATTAGTGACAATCTACTTTTTAAAAAAATAACGAAACAACATCAAAGACGAGAAAAGCGTTGGCTTAAAACGTTCGTGATCCCATACATATAATCTGTCCGACAATCAAAATCCTTTTCGCTCATAGGTTGAAGCTGAATGCTTTTCAAGCCGAATGCAGTCAAATGGAATGTGTTTGTGGAGCAGTGGGAACTTTAACCCATAGCTCTTTTCAGTTGTCTTTATTTTATGGAAGATCATCAGCCTCGTTTGATTACATTTTTTTCTAATAATCAGAATATTTCAACGTACGGTTCTAGATAATGTTCGCACTTTCCCTCTCTTTTTTTCGTATATTGTTTCAATCACTTAACATAAATTCTGCCTAATGTTTATGATTTTTTCCCATACATTTTTGTTTCTTCTTTTATTTAAAGCAAAAAAACCCAAAAAAACCAACCCCCCCAAAAAAAAACAACACACTCTTGCACATATACATTAACAAGCCCCCCCCCCCCCCCCCTCGCTCCACCCGGCCATGTAATATTGTGCCCCACCCAACCCCCTCCTCCATCGCCCCTCACCCATCCCTCTCTCATCTACATTTGAATAATTAACAATGTATCTACCCTCATAATTTTCACCTTTTCACACACACACACACGCACGTTCATAACCACAGTCACAAGCACGCATGCACACCACACACACACACACACACACACACACACACACACACACACACACACACACACGTGCGCGCGCGCACACACACATACACAAACATACACATGCATAAACATATGCGCGCACACATACATACATGCGCGAGTGCGCACGCACACGCAAACACACACAAACACACACACGCGCACGCACACACACACACACACACACACACACACACACACACACACACACACAACAGCAAAACGGTCACAGGCGAAAAGTCACTGACATGGACAGTGAGACCAGCTGCGACAGACACAGATTGGACATATCCCTGACATCTTCCAAGCCGAGATATGTAATGTTTAAGTAGTTCCTAAAGTAGTTTCAATTGCCGGTTTATTTTATGAATCATCTAAAACAGATTTTAAAAAGAAGAAGAAGAAGAAGAAAAGACAGAAATTAAAACGGTTTAGTATTTTATATGCCTGTCATGGTCGTTAATAAACGATTGATTGGATGGTGTACGTGTGTGTGTGTGTGTGTGTGTGTGTGTGTGTGTGTTGGAGAGAGAGAGAGAGAGAGAGAGGTTCCGGTGGTATAATTTTTGAGATGCCTTTCACGGTCATTTATGAAGGAATGATTCGGAGGTGAAGAGTAAGAGAAAGACAGGGAGTGACAGACACAGACAGAGACACACAGACAGATAGACAGACACACAGATAGACGAAGACAGAAAGAGAGACTCACAGACAGTCAAGTCTGAAACTGAATGAATACTAGAACACACTGACTGATTATTGCCCCCACTGCTGTTATCACTATGAACACCACTACTGCTGCTGTTGCTGATATAACTACTGCTACATTAATACTGCTGCTACTACTATTACTACTACTGCTGCTGCTACTGTTACTACTACTATTACTACTGCTGCTGTTACTACTACTACAACTACTGCTGCTGCTGTTACTACTACTACAACTACTACTACTTCTGCTACTGATACTACTACTGCCGCTGCTGCTACTACTGCTACAACTACTACTTCTACTGCTGCTACTACTACTGCTGCTGCTGCTCCTACTACTACTACCATCACTATTACTACTATTACTACTTCTACAACTGCTGCTACTACTACTACCACCACCACCATCACCACTATTCCAATACACAAGGAGAAGGCGGAATATTCCGGTGTGCTATGAATGCGCTGCTCATATTCCAGATCTAAATGGAGAATTGAAAGAGAAAGAGGGAAACACGAGGCAGAGACTACTGCTGGTACTGCCACCACTACTGCTACTGCTGCTACTGCTATACTACTTCTGCTGATATCACAACCACTTCAATAACAGCACTAAGTATGAAGAATTTAATAGACATTGAAGACATGTGACTATAGACTATGTGCTGTAGATATATAGATCCCGTTTTAGATCTACACGGAGTTGACGGGACCTACACCTGACTTTGTATCATGTGTCACAGTGACTTCATCCAGTGGCTGACAGCTGTCCGGCACAGACTGCCCTCAGTCCATGTGTGGGCAGCGTCACTGCGCAGAGTGGACAACCGCCCCACACGTCCCCCTCCGTCCTGGCTGGAGATCTGCGAAGTCACTGAACCTCTGCGGTCACCGCCTGCAGTGACCTGCCGGGTGGAGAGGTCAGGTTGGATGAATGGCCGCAACATCCCCCGATACAGCGCCCCAGCACTGCCTCCCCCCACAGAGGGACCACCAGTCCGGCAGCTGAGTCACCATGGTCAGGCAGGTCACAGTGGGGGTCACCCCTGGCAGTGTGCCCTGTGTGCCGACACCATTGGTCACCTCCTGACCCACGACATACGTGTGGGACAACCAGGTAGGAACTGTTCTGTCTCATCATCATCATCATCATCACCATCATCATCATCATCATCATCATCATCACCATCATCATCGTCATCAACATCATCATCACACTGGTGATGACAGGAATTTAGATCTAATTCTGTACAATGTACAAGTACTGACAGAGAAATAGATCTGGATCTCCTCCTCTGATTCACATTTATTTCTTGTACACAATGGATGGTTGTGTGTGCGTGCGTCTGTCTGTCTGTCTTTCTGTCTCTGTGTTTGTCTGTCTATTTATCTGTTTGTCTGTTTATCTGTCTGTCTGTCTGTCAGTGTGTCTGTGTGCATCAGACCAGCCAGGGGTGGAGGTGTACAGTGACGTCATGCCATCATGATCATGCTGTTTTCAGGTGCCCCCCAGTACAGGGACACCTGGGTTCTCTGTGAAGGCCTTCCTGATGCACGTGATGCTGATGACCTGGTACGTCGTCTGAGTGGTCATTACGGTGTACCGGTCAGGGCGGTGCCATGTCCCCCAGTGAACGTGATGCACGGGATCTGGCCCTGGCCCTCGCTGACCAGGTCATCGTCACAGACCGGGGCAATGTCCAGGGGATGGAGAGGGCGGTGGTCATAGCGCTGGGAGTGTTGGGTGATGACTTTCTGTCATGGTCCAGGTCCACCAGTTTTCTGTGTGTCACTGAGTGACACCACCACAGGGACAGCCTGTCACCATGATGTCACCGCCACATCTCGTCACCAACGGCTTCATGTTTCTCCCCCTCCCCTCCACCCTCCCTGCTCTTCATCCTTCTGTTCTTCTTTCTTTCCGTTCTGTCTTTCCTTTCCTCCTCCCTTTGTTCCTTCTTCTTTCCTTTGTTCCTGTCTTCCGTTCCACCATCACCTCTTTGTTCACTCTTTTCTTCATTCCCTTTGTCCTTTCCTCGTTTATTTCGTCCGTCTGTTCTTCTTCAGTGACATTCGCTAACATTCATTCCTTCTTGCCGTCTGCTCTCTTTTTTTCTTTCTGTCTGTCTGTCTGTCTTTCTTTCTTATTGTGACGTCATTTACACAGTGACGTCAAACACTGAACTCGTCTGACAGGGAGAGCGCGCCGTCGGTATTTTTAACACACTGTGGCAGAACTTAAGAATTCGACCTGTGTATCAACATTTTTTTATTCTGTCTGTGTCTGTCTGTCTGTCTGTCTGTCTGTCTCTCTCTCTCTCTCTCTCTCTCTTCTCTCTCTCAGCAGTGAGCTGTCGTGATTACGAGAAGACGCAATGTACAGGCTCTGTTTAATAAATGTTAATTGCTGCAGACTTGGTCATTTCTGCGTCTTCATGTTGAACAGACTGATACGTTAAGTACTATGCTGTGCGGAGGAACCCAGTTTCGGTCTGCATGTGGCCTTTTTGTGACGATTTTCATCGGCTTCATGTGGAAGAGAGAGTCCAAAGAAAGCTGGCCAGACGTATCGCCATGTTGTCCCTTTCCCGCAGTGTGGACGGTGTCGTGTTTGGATTGTTGCTCTCCTACCTGTTTCGGGGGAGCTTTTTACTTCAATGCGGGGACATCAAGAGCAACCCTGGACCCAGTCCTCTTCCAGGCAGGGATACCACGAGGCAGACTCGGTTCAGCAGTGTCGGGGGTTCCCACTGGGTTAGTCTGGACAAATCTGGTGATCCTCGCTCTTCGACGTCATCGAGTTCGGAGCCGACACTGAGCGAAATCATGGCTGGGATTGTGTCTTCCAGTGAGCAGACGAACGCCAAGCTGGAGGAGCTCAGGAAGGAGATCCACGATCAGCGTGATTTCTACGTGTCTCTCCAGACTGAAGTGTGAACCTTGTGAACCTTGACGGATGAACTTGTCGAACTACGTAACCAGATCTAGTTGCAAAGCGAGAGGACTGCAGGCGGAAATCTAAACAAATCTTAAATAAATGTTAGCGAACCGCCCAGAGAACGTGGACAAACGAGTCACAAGACGAAACACAACGCGTTTCGACCTCTTAGGTCTTCATCAGGTGAGACATTAACGAATAAAACAATGAAAATTCACTTAGCTTTGATCGCTTCAGATCACTTCGCAGGGTTCAGCGCAAGGAAGAAGGCCTTCATTGTTTTATTCGTTAATGTCTCACCTGATGAAGACCTAAGAGGTCGAAACGCGTTGTGTTTCGTCTTGTGACTCGTTTGTCCACGTTCTCTGGGCGGTTCGCTAACATTTATTTAAGATTTGTTACGTAACCAGAACCAAGACCTGAAGAAAACAAACAGCGACTTGTGTGCAAAGCTTGACGAATGTGATGCCAGAATGGATGACTTGGAGGGCCGCTCCAGGCGCAACAACCTTATTTTTCATGGTTTACCTAGGAGTGACAAGGAAACGAGTGCAGACTGTGATGGTTTACTTCGTGACCTGTTCACAAACAAACTGCAACTGACCGATGACGTGGAGCTCAATAGGGCGCACCGGCTGAACAACAGACATAACTCTCCTAGAGAGTGGAGGGGACAGTTTGTGTGGTGAACTGTGTGGAGAGTGTAGGGGACAGTTTGTGCGATGAACTGTGTGGAGAATGGAGGGGACAGTTTGTACGGTGAACTGTGTGGAGAGTGTAGCGGACAGTTTGTGCGGTGAACTGTGTGGAGAGTGGAGGGGACAGTTTGTACGGTGAACTGTGTGGAGAGGACAGTTTGTATGGTGAACTGTGTGGAGAGTGTAGGGGACAGTTTGTACGGTGAACTGCGTGGAGAGTGGAGGTGACAGTTTGTGTGGTAAACTGCGTGGAGAGTGGAGGGGACAGTTTGTATGTTGAACTGTGTGGATAGTGGAGGGAACAGTTTGTGCGATGAACTGTGTGGAGAGTGGAGGGGACAGTTTGTGCGATGAACTGTGTGGAGAGTGGAGGGGACAGTTTGTGCGATGAACTGTGTGGAGAGTGGAGGGGACAGTTTGTGCGGTGAGCTGTGTGGAGAGTGTAGGGGACAGTTTGTGCGATGAACTGTGTGGAGAATGGAGGGGACAGTTTGTACGGTGAACTGTGTGGAGAGTGTAGCGGACAGTTTGTGCGGTGAACTGTGTGGAGAGTGGAGGGGACAGTTTGTACGGTGAACTGTGTGGAGAGGACAGTTTGTACGGTGAACTGTGTGGAGAGTGTAGGGGACAGTTTGTACGGTGAACTGCGTGGAGAGTGGAGGTGAAAGTTTGTGTGGTAAACTGCGTGGAGAGTGGAGGGGACAGTTTGTATGTTGAACTGTGTGGAGAGTGGAGGGGACAGTTTGTGCGATGAACTGTGTGGAGAGTGGAGGGGACAGTTTGTGCGATGAACTGTGTGGAGAGTGGAGGGGACAGTTTGTGCGGTGAGCTGTGTGGAGAGTGGAGGGGACAGTTTGTGCGATGAATTGTGTGGAGAGTGGAGGGGACAGTTTGTGCGGTGAGCTGTATGGAGAGTGGAGGGGACAGTTTGTGTGATGAACTGTGTGGAGAGTGGAGGGGACAGTTTGTATGGTGAACTGTGTGGAGAGTGGAGGGGACAGTTTGTGCGGTGAGCTGTGTGGAGAGTGGAGGGGACAGTTTGTGCGGTGAGCTGCATAGGAGAAAAAGACGTGTGAGTGAGAGCATGACCCAGCTGTTGTAGAAATAAAATTAAAAAAAACAGATAGAGCTTTTGATGATAATGTGTATAATAATGTTTGTGCTGAAACAAAGTCATTTTCATTCTTATATAGTCATTAAAATGGAATTATTTCTAAATTGTCTGATATGGACTTCATCTCATTTGTCAGCTCGTTCGATTTTACATGTCTTGTTGAAACTTTTGTAGGTGAATTTTCTTAACCGTCTTTTCCGGCTATACAAGTTTGTGTGTTTCTGCTGTAAAATTCACTACTCAGGGGAGATGATCAGGTGGTCTAATATGTTTGATTAAAAATGAATTTATGTCATGTGTTAAACAGGTTGACATTAAGTCAAATGTTTTTGGTGCATTTATTATTTGCATGTCATTGTTTGGTTCTGTTAAAGATGATCTGTATGTATTTTGTTATGTTCCCCTGAGGGGTCTCCATATCATGCTTATTTTGACTGTGAAAATGGTATTGCGTTACCTGAAGAATGTGTCACTGACTGCTTGTTGGCTCATGGTGATATGTATGTCTTATTGTGGGGGGGATCTGGATAGTAGGATTTCAAATCTTTCTCATCATTGTCTGGAAAACTGCGATGTGATGTTTTGAATGGTAGGCTGTCCAGTCACCCACCCAGTGTTCACGGATGCTCTGAAGACAAACCATTGAACAATTATGATAAATTGTTGTTAAATATGTGCACTGCTTTGGATTTATGTATTCTAAATGGTATGTGTTATGGCGACCTAAGTGGTCGCTACACATATGTGTCAGACAGTGGATGCAGTGTGAACGATTATTTTTTGATGTCTTGTGAATTGTGCGCCTTTATGCGCGAAGTTTGCGAGCTGATAGTATGTGAAAGGATTGAGTCGGATCATATGCCTGTCAAACTGAACTTAAACTGTTTATGTGATCAAGAAAACGATGTGCCAAACAGATCAAACCGCATTATTCAAAAATGTGTGTGGAGAGCAGATTTTGCTGATGTATGCTATGGCAATATTATGGCAGATGAATTTCAAGAAAAATTACGTGGAATGTACGACTCTGTCTTGGCATGTGTGCGTGAAAAATGTGTTTATTCTGATTTTTTCAATTACACGTGGAGTCAAGCAAGACTGTCTTTTAAGCCCACAGTTGTTTTCTTTTTATTGAAATAAGCTTGCTATAGAACTCTCAAGAAATGGTAAACATGGTATTCAGATTATTCCAGGTTCTGTGGAGATTTTTATGATGCTGTTTGCTGATGATGTAATTCTGTTGTCTAGTACAGCAATAGGATTGCAAAAGCAATTGAGTGTTTTGAAACAGGAAGCTGACAGTTGACAGTAAACCTTGATAAAACCAACATTATTGTGTTTCGTAAAGGTGGATATTTAGCTAGGAATGAAGTTTGGTGGTATGGTAATTCTGAGGTTAAAGTAACCAATTCGTACAAATACTTAGGTATGTTTTTTACAACAAAACTAAGTTGGAATTTAGCTTGGTGTGAAACAAGTAGAAAAGGCAAAAAAGGAGTGACAGAAATTTTGAGAACATTAAGGAAATTAAATACTACTGATCCACAGATATTTTGGAAGCTATTTGATACCCAGATTGAACCGATTCTTGCATATGGTGCTGAAATATGGGGACTTGAAAATAGTCTAAAAATAGAAAGAGTGCACACTTATGCAATCAAACGATTTCTGAATATTCCGATTCATTCATCAATAAAATAGCTACAGTGAAACAGGAAGGTACCTTTGTACATCAGTGTATTGTAAGTGTGTTAGTACTGGTGAAACAGGAAGGTACTCTTTGTACATCAGATGTATTGTAAAGTGTGTTAGATACTGGTGAAACAGAAGTACTCTTTGTACATCAGAGTATGTAAGTGTGTTAGATACTGGTGAAACAGGAAGTACCCGTGTACATCAGATGTATTGTAAGTGTGTTAGTACTGTGAAACAGGAAGGTACTCTTGTACATCAGATGTATTGTAAAGTGTGTTAGATAGGGTGAAACAGGAAGGTACCGTTGTACATCAGATGTATTGTAAAGTGTGTTAGATACTGGTGAAACAGGAAGGTACCCGTTGTACATCAATGTATTGTGAAGTTGTTAGATGCTGGAACAGGAGTACCGTTGTACATCAGATGTATTGTAAAGTGTGTTAGATACTGGTGAAACAGGAAGGTACCCTTTGTACATCAGATGTATTGTAAAGTGTGTTAGATACTGGTGTAAAGTAATACGATTACCGGTAGCTAGACTGAGCAGGCAAGCCTACGACATGGTGCTGCAACAATGTGAGTTAGGTAATGTTAACTGGGCCTCTAAAATAAAGAAAGTGCTAACTGAGAATGGGTTTGGAATGTGTGGTTGAGCCAACGAGTCGGAAACGAAACCATTTTTATGTCTGAATTCAAAGATAGATTAATTTCCTCGTATAAACAAAACTGGCACAGCCAACCAGAAGAACATGATAAATATTCCTGGTTCTTATTCTTCAAAAGTAACTTGGAGGCAGAAAAGTATTTACATCTAGTATCTAATCGGTGGCAAAGAGGTATCCTTGCAAGATTTAGAAATAGGACACTAGGATTAAATGCTAACAAAAGATGGTATCTAAATAATGATCCTGTTGATGATTAATGTCCATTGTGTAATGATATTGCCATTAGAGAAGATGAGTTACATTTTTTGTTCACTTGTCCTGCTTATGAGAACATTAGAAAAAAATCAAGACTCTTGATCATAACACAGTCAAGAGTCGAAACCTTAACAATATTTTGCAAACAAATGATGAAACATTGTTAAACATGCTGGCAAAACATGTAACAGAAGCTGTAGACATGCGGAAGAAAATTGTGAATGAATAAAAGTTCAAAACACTGAGGGGATATCAATTATATTTCATTTTTATTGTTTAGAATACTTATTTGAACTTGAAGCTTGATGGTTCAAGTGAATGGTTTTCATAATATCAAGCCAGATAAATTATTTGTACAGAGAAAATGTGTGACTGGGGAGAAGGGAGGATAAGGATATCAATGCGTGCGTGCAAGTCGATGGAAGATAGGTGGATCAGTGTGGTATGTGAAGGGAATGGTTGTTGTGTGAGAATGATTTTGTACTAGAACATATACAGGAAACGAAAATGAGTTTTGGAAATGGAAATCATTTCTTAATTTTGCTTAGTTGCGTAGACACCTAATTTGCAGTTTTTCTTTTGTTTTCTTTTCTTCTACGCAGAAAAAAAAGACATTGTACCCCTTTGACAAAAAGAAAAGACTATTAGCCAGTGTCAATAAAAGATGTCAGTGTCAGTGTCTCTGTCTCTCTCTCACACACACAAATACAACACACACACACACACACACACACACACACACACACACACACACACACACACACACTCGGTCCTCTCGCCCTCGACTCCCCATCCCGGACTGTGTGACCCCCACCTCATCCCCCTCCCACCCCCTCAGTCCACTCTGTACAAACTAGTACAAAAGAAACACGTGCCATGTTCTGACTATCTGGGTATTATTCACTGTGTTGTATGACTTTCATTTTCAGTAATTTCGGATATAACTTTGAAATCATGAACGTGTACACTTGCCCTACATTGTAAATAAATGGCACTGTAAATGGTGAACATGTCAAATGCTGTCAATAAAGGGCAGGGCAGTGTCTTTCAACAAAGAAGTCTGTTGAATCAATGGGGAGAATGAGCGATAGTGAGCTGGATGCAGTGTATGCCTCTGTCTGTCTGTCTGTCTGTCTGTCTGTCTGTCTGTCTCTCCCTCCTCTCCCTCCCCCCCCCCTCTGCGTGTGTGTGTGTGTGTGTGTGTGTGTGTGTGTGTGTGTTACTGTGTGGTGTGTGTGTGTGGTGTCTGTGTTGCATAAGACATGTATACTATAGGCACACATCAGCACACTCTTAATTCCACATGAACTTTCCAATATAAAACTGTTAGCAGAAGGATTTGTCTCCGAGCTGACACTATCACAATGCTGACTCAAATAACGTTCTGCAGGAATCGAATATGATTGGAATCAAATCTCTTAGACACTCGTAACTCATATGAATGACACAATAATGCAAACAAATCACACGACACGATCGGTGGAATGACCGACCCAACAAACGCACGAAGAAAACACCAATGACCGACCCAACAAACGCACGAAGAAAACACCAATGACCGACCCAACAAACGCACGAAGAAAACAGCAATGACCGACCCAACAAACGCCGAGAAAACACAATGACCGACCCAACAAACGCACGAAGAAAACACAATGACCGACCCAACAAACGCACGAAGAAAACACCAATGACGAAGAACAAGCAACGACGGAACACAAGAAGAAAAAGAAAACGAAAAAGAGAAAATTCACAAAGAGTGTACCAAAGAATAGATAAAAAAATGCGGACTGGCAAAGACAAAGAGGACGTGCGTGCTTAAAAGCATAGCTGGAGAAGGGGGGGGGGGGGGGGGGGGGGGGGAACCTGTTGTCGCAAACTCTATGTGGCATTAATTTCAATACAACACTTTTTTTTTTTTTTTTTTTGTGGCATCAATTCTCGGATCAATGGAGCACCTGAGGTGGTTTTTTTTTTTTTTTTTTTTTTTTTTTACCACTTTTCCCCCCTAAGGCCAAAATCCACCTCTTCATTTTTGGTGCTTCACACTGTCCTCTTCATCTGCCAGGAAAAAAAAGCGAAAAAACAAAACAAAAATAATTTACAACAAGTTTATTTCTTTTTTTTTTCTTCTTTTCTTTCCCAACCAATCTACCATTAGACACACCATGCATAGTCTGTGTGTTATCTTATATAGTCTTATCTTACACACCATGCATAGTCTTGTTAGTGTTTTCTCTTACACACCATGCATATTAGTTTACCCTGTAGTCTGTGTGTTATTTTACACACCATGCATAGTCTGTATGTTCTCTTACACACCATGCATAGTCTGTATGTTCTCTTACACACCATGTGCATCAGTCTGTGTGTTCTCTTAAACATCATAGTCTGTATCTCTTACACACCATGCATAGTCTGTGTGTTTCTTACAACATGATAGTTGGTGTATTACAATGGAATATTTTGCTGATTTTAGTGTTCTGGCAATAGATACAAAGTGTCTGGGTTCGTTAATGTTCTAATGTGTGGTGTACTGGCACACTCACTCGGATAATGTGTTGCTTATACAAAGGAAACAACATAGATGAGACAAAGGACTTCATTATTTTCTGTTTTCCTTTTGTTTTACACATACACCCGCACACACTCTCTCTCTCCCCCCACCCTCTCTCTCTCTCTCAAATATGTTAATAATGGAAGTTACCTGTTAAAGACACAATACTAAAGCAACATTATGCAACCAATTCCGTATATACACACGGCTGAAAGGATATCATTGGTCCCGATTGCTCGTCTCCTCTCCTTCCCCTACCCAAGCGCGTGAGCGCTCTTCACGTCACACCACCACCACACCATCACCCACCCACCCCCAACACCCATCCACCCCCACACCCACCCTCCACATCCACCCGCCCCCACTCCCATCCCACCCCACCCCCCCAAAAAAAAAAAAACAAAAACCACTCAGAGAGAGAGAGAGAGAGAGAGAGAGAGAAGAGAGAGAGAGAGAACACACCACAGACACATATATATATATATACACACACACACACAATATAACACATTAAAAATCAGATAAAACATTAGATGAAATAACAGATGAATGAAGGAACGAACGCTCTCTCTCTCTCTAGTTGTATTAGAAAGTGGGATATAGGTAAGTGTTCATTATTGACTTTAATGATTGATCGATAGTGTGTGTGTGTGTGTGTGTGTGTGTGTGTGTGTGTGTGTGTGTGTGTGTGTTTGTGTGTGTGTGTGCGTGTGTGTGGTGTGTGTGTGTGTGTGTGTGTGTGCGTGTGTGTGTAGCTGTGCGTCCGTGCAGGCGTGTGTATGTGTGTGCTGCGTGCGTGCATCCGTGCGTGCATCCGCGAGAGCGCGCGTGCATTTGTGTGCGTGGGTATATGCGCGCGCGCGCCCGCGCGTGTATGTGGCCTTTGTTTTTGACTCTCTGCCTGCCTGCTCGCAAGCGCGAGCGCACACGCGTTTGTGTGCATGAGTGCGTGCGCAAGCATGTTAGTGTTCGTGATTGCGTTCGTGCGTACGCATGTGCGTGTGCGTGTGTGTGTGTGTGTGTGTGTGACGTACTTCCGGATGAGTCTGTAAGCTGTCTTTTCAACTGCTCTTGAAAAAAATTGTGAATTTTGTGGAGTTAGTGAGCTAACTTGTATATTTTACAGTTTACGTGTGTTCTTAACTTGTCGTGGACATTTGTGTCAAGTGCGTTCGTCGCCAATTGAAACAGTGAAGTGTTTTTGTATTTTTTAGAGTCAGTCGTTTTTTTGTAGTCAAGTAACTGACCTTCACCATGTCTCAAGCTGGCCCAAGTGGTTTATCCGCTGAGATCTTGAAGAACATCAGGTTTGATGACCTTGATATTGAAGGGGCTGTTCTGGGCGCATGGAACGACAGAAATAAGTCGTGTCCGTCTGCCAAAGGCAAAGGGAAAGGGAAAAGAACCAGTGGGGTTAACAATGACGTCAATGGTGATGCTGGAGATATTGCGTCACGAGTTGTAGAACTCCTCGTTCCAGTTCTTGGGGCTACAATAAAGAAAGCTGTGGATGTCTGTATTAAGGAGGTGGTTACAGAACTGTCAGAAAAGGTGTCTGAAAAACTCAGATCTATTTCTGAGAAAGCTCAACAGGGACATCTTTTGCTGCGATACGAGCAGGATAGGCTGGATCAGTATCAGCGAAGGGAAACCATGAGAATCAATGGACTCTAAGAAGAGGAGAACGAAGATCTGGTGGAGAAAGTGATGGAGTTGGGGAAGAAAGTTGGGGTAGATCTAGAAATCAAGGACATCTCTGTTGTGCATAGAACTGGCCTAAAAAACAAGAAAGCCCCAAGACCAGTGCTGGTGAAGTTCACTTCACGAAGAAGCAAGGCGAACCTCATGATGAGGAAGAGAGATCTGCGCAAGTATAACATGAAAGGAGTTTACCTGAACGATGAACTGACACCCCTACGCTTCAAATTATTCAAAATTTGTAAGGCAGCACCTGGTGTGGACAGGGTATCCACTACCCATGATGGCAAAATTGTTTGTCAGCTGAAGGCCGCCCCTGGGAGGAACAGCAGTGGCAGTGCGGGATCTTCCGGCAGCAACGCGGTGTACGTAGAGTCACCTGACGACCTTTTCCGGATCGGTGTGATGAAGGCAGACTACACGGCGCTTGGGCTTCAGCACTTCATCTACACCAGCTAGGGGTTTGCCGGAGGTCGTGGTGATTCATCTGACTCATGTGTAGTCTCAACGTTATGTGCTTGTAGCTCTACTCATTCTTCATCTTGTCTATGTGTTGGTAATTGTTTCTATTCTTCCAATCAATCTTCTGATGAGCGATCATCTAGTGTGGTAACTTCTTCTGTGAATCCCTTATGCTTGCAAACTTGCGTTTCTAATTGTGATGTCAACGATGATTATGTTCTTGATATGGATGTGGATCACACTGTTCGCCATGATCGTGAGCTGGCTTTTGTATCTTTAAATGTGTGTGGATTGCGTTCCGTCTCCAGTGTTTGGAATTTGTGAACTATATTCAACTATTCGACATTGCCGTTTTCCTTGAGACTAAAACTGATGACCAAGATGCTTTATTTATCTCTGATTGCTTCAGTGACTGGGGATATGACATTAAACTGTTTAACAGAAAATGCCTGTCAAATCGACGTTCTGGTGGTATTGGAATAGCCATCAAAAGCAAGCTATCTACGTATGTGGAGATTTTACCTTATTCTGGTGGATGTGTGGCTTGGTGTCTATTAAAAAGATCATTGTCAGGTTATGATAAAGACTGTCTGATTGGTGGCGTATACATTCCTCCCGAAGGTTCAGTTTATAGCAGTGTTGAACTGTTTGAGGTGATTGAGACGGAATTGTTATCATTACAAGATAAATATAAGGATTGTTACGTTTTGTTGTTGGGCGATTTTAATGCTTATACCAAAAGTATGAATGATTTTATTGATATGAATCAGTTCACTCAGTCTGTGTTCTCTGATGTTCTCTGTGATATGAGCGAAGATAATTTCCAACCTTGTCAAAGATCATCTCAAGATAAGCAGAGGCCTAATAATTATGGTTATCGTCTCTTAGATTTATGTAAATCACTATCAATATACATTTTTAACGGAAGAATTGGTTCAGATGCTGGTATTGGAACATGCACATGTAAAGGAAGCACAGTTATTGATTATATCATTGGTTCTAGATATTTGATGGAAAATGCAAGTAAGTTTAAAGTTGATGTTTTTGATGCGTTGTTCTCTGATGTGCATTGCCCATTATGCCTGTCTCTTCCAGTTAAAACCTGTTTTGTTTTCAATGAACCTAATGGTACTAAACACTCTCTGCATCAAAGGTATGATGGTGCAGAGATTAGAAGATGGGATAACAACAAATGTAATGAATATAAAGAACATTTAGCAAATTACAATGTTGATGAAATTGTAACTTTATTTGAACAAGGCACAATATCAATCAGTGAAATGAATAAGCGGTTTTCGTCAATTCTTGTTGATTCAGCGAAGGATACATTTGGTACTTACTCTAATACTTACAATAATAGATATTCAATGAGGCAGAATCAAAGCTGGTTTGATAAGAAGTGTAAGGTTTCTCGAAGCCAGTACTTTAAAGCAAAGCGTAAAGTTAAATGTTCAAATACTGTGCCTAATCTAAATAATCTTGCTGCTAAAAGCAAAGAATATAAAAATGTTTTGAGACGATCTGAAAGAAGAGCAACGAGAAAATGGCATAGAGAATTGCGAGCTTAAAAAATTAGAAATCCAAGGGATTATTGGAGGAAAATTAAAGGCAAAAAAGCTTCATCGTGTCCTATACCTCTTGAAGAGCTTAAAAATCATTTCCAATCCATTAATCAAAATACTGGATGTAATGATATCATTTTTAGTAATGAAGTGTCTGAAAGAAATATCAATGTAGACATTCTAAATGATTCAATTACTGAGGATGAAATTGAAAGTCATAAAATGTTTAAAGAATAATAAAGCAGCAGGAGTTGATTTAGTAAGGAATGAATATATAAAGAATAGTGTTCCTTATATGACAAAGTTTTATTGTTTATTGTTTAATCGTGTTTTGGATTCTGGTATTATACCAGAAGATTGGGTGACAGGGTTAATTGTACCACTCTATAAAGGCAAAGGAGATCAACAAGACTGCAATAACTACAGAGGGATAACACTGTTGAGTTGTGTAGGCAAATTATTCACGTCAATTCTAAATAGCAGACTTACTTATTTTGTTGAAATAAATGGACTTATTTCAGAAAACCAAGCAGGTTTTAGACACATGCATTCAACGCTTGACCATGCATTTGTTCTTAAATCATTGATTGACATGTTTGCAATCAACAATGGAAAATTATACTGTGCTTTTATTGATTACAGAAAGGCATTTGATTCTATTTGGAGGCATGCTTTATGGCACAAACTGATGAGTCAAGGCATATCTGGGAAAATACTGCACGTTGTAATCAATATGTATGATCAAATAAAATCGTGCATTTTTCTAAATGGTCAAAAATCAGAGTTCTTTGGCAGTTTTAGGGGAGTTCGTCAAGGAGAAAACCTTTCACCCTTATTGTTTTCATTATTTTTGAATGATCTACAACAGTTCCTTATTGACAATAACTGTTCTACTTTAGAATATGATTTAACGCAAGAGTTGAAACTTGAACAGTTTATTAAATTGCTTGTATTGTTATATGCTGATGATACAATTTTATTGGCAAATTCTAAATCAGCTTTGCAAAAAGAACTTAATGCCTTACATATATATTGCACGCAATGGCAGTTAGAAGTAAATCCAAAGAAAACAAAAATAGTTGTCTTTCATGGTCGAAATAGTATGCGTGAAATTTTTTTCTTTGGGAATGAAAAAATAGAGGTTCTTAATTCAATGAAATACTTAGGCATCGAGTTCAGCAGAACAGGTTCTTTTTACAAAGCAAAAAAATGTGCTTATAATCAGGCTCACAAGGCAATGTTTTCATTATTACAAACTGCAAGAAAACAGAAATTGCCAATTGATGTTTGCATACAATTATTTTATTCCATAGTTGTACCTGTGTTGTTGTATGGTTGTGAAATTTGGGGTTATGAAAATGTTGATATATTAGAAAAGTTACAGTTACGTTTTTTAAAGTATCTATTTAGATTAAATAAAACTACAATGACTTCAATGATTTATGGTGAAACCGGAATCTATCCTTTATCTGTACTGATTAAAGTGAGAATGATAAGGTTCTGGGCTAACTTAGTTGTTCCTGATTCTAAGAAGTATTCAAACAAAGTATATAATATCTTACATGAACTATATACAAAAGGAATTTTCGTTTCACCATGGCTTAGTTATGTTAAAAGCATTTTAGTTGAAACTGGTTTTGATTGTGTTTGGGAATCTCATTCATTCACAAACAGAAGTAACTTATGTAAGTGTGTTAAAAAGGAGTTGCAAAATAATTATGCTCGTGATTGGCGCAGTTCTCTTGAAAACAGCAACAAGTGTGTATTCTATAAAAGTGTAAAGACTGTCTTTGGAAAAGAACATTATATTTTACCTTACCAGATATTTATGTTATATCTTTATTTAACTTTAGATGTAGTAACCATAAATTGCAAATTGAAATTGGAAGACACCATAATGTTCCAAGAGAATTGCGTATTTGTCATAACTGTGAAATGGGTGAAATTGGAGGTGAATTTCATTGCATCATGGAATGTCCAAAATATAATGAACTTCGTGAAAAATTCATCCCTAAAAAATATCTAAAACCAAAGTCTGTTTTCAACTTTTGTAATTTATTTCAAAAAGGAAGACGCATTTGTTTGAATATTAGTAAGTTTCTAAAAAATGGGAAGATTGTTTAATGAGATCATTACAGTTCACCAGAATTCAGCATTTCGCAACTATGTTCACACATTGTTCTGAGTGAGTTTCGTATTTCTCTTTGTTACATTTGTATCCTCCATGCCCCAACAGGGGTCAAAGGATTAAATTTGAATTGAATTGAATTGAATTGTGTGTGTGTGTGTGTGTGTGTGTGTGTGTGTGTGTGTGTGTGTGTGTGTGTGTGTGTGTGTGAGCGTATGTGTGTGTGTGTTTGTGTGTTTGAGCGTGCACAAGTGCAGGCATGTGTGAGAGCGCGCGCGCGCGCGCGCGGTGTGTGTGTGTGTGTGTGTGTGTGCATGTGTGTGTGTGTTGTGTGTGAGAGAGAGAGAGAGTATGTGTGAGTGCGTATTGTGTGTGTCTGT
>CM065741.1:1707064-1724941 GCA_033310375.1 Conus canariensis
ATGGACAGGGAAACATCTGTAGAGCCAAGGCCTCGGAACACAACCGACAGAACTGGAGGAGTCTGGTGAACAGTTCTTCAATGCGATGCTCCAGTGACTTCACACGGACCTAGGAAAAAGCAGCTGAATATTAATGAAACCAAGACAAAGTTATTGTTATTGCTACCTAGAATTAGAACAAGTCTCCCAACAGAAGAAAATACACTACTCACGCGTAGCTTTCGACAGCCATCCGGCCATCTTCCTCAGCGATGCTGTTGCTGACTGAGTGAACTTGTATTTCAAAATGATTTTTAAAATCCAGAACGTGTGCGAGATTACAGGATTGAGCCATCAGTTAACACTTTTTTTTTAATGATTTGAAAACACGGCTTTAATATGTTCTATAATCTCACAAGATAAAATGCTTATGTCATCATATTTCTCAGATGAAAAAATGTTAATGTTTTCGCCTGTCGTCAGTGCAATAATAATCATCATCAAATCTGAAAAATCGGTTCTCTCAATGAGGCATAACAGGTACTTTTGGACCTCATGAAACACATGAAATAACAAAGTTGCATTTTTTGTCAAGTTTACTTGTATACTTTCTGTCTGGAGAGAGACAGCGTGTGTTAAGTTCTTTACTTGTATACTTTCTGTCTGGCTGGAGACAGAAAGCGTGTGTTTAGGTCTTTACTTGTATACTTTCTGACTGGCTGGAGACAGACAGCGTGTGTTTAGGTCTTTTCAGATATTCGTTGCCAGAGCCTAAGAATAGTTTGTTTCTGAATTCAAGGTAAAAAGACTTAAAAAAAAAACAATTAGCTTTTGACAATTCACTTTATTCTGAAAGAAACAGTTAACCAGCTTCATGGTGTTTGACAATTCACTTTATTCTGAAAGAAACAGTTAACCAGCTTCATGGTGTTTGACAATTCACTTTATTCTGAAAGAAACAGTTGACCAGCTTCATGGTGTTTGACAATTGACTTTATTCTGAAAGAAACAGTTGACCAGCTTCATGGTGTTTGACAATTGACTTTATTCTGAAAGAAACAGTTAACCAGCTTCATGGTGTTTGACAATTGACTTTATTCTGAAAGAAACAGTTAACCAGCTTCATGGTGTTTGACAATTGACTTTATTCTGAAAGAAACAGTTAACCAGCTTCATGGTGTTTGACAATTGACTTTATTCTGAAAGAAACAGTTAACCAGCTTCATGGTGTTTGACAATTCTTTTTATTCTGAAAGAAACAGTTAACCAGCTTCATGGCGTGAAGCTTCAGCTTCAATGTATGTGTATGTAGCGGACTGCCAAGAGCTAATTCCACAGCTCTACTGTCTGTAGATTGTATAGCTTCAATGTATGTGTATGTAGCAGACTGCCAAGAGCTAATTCCACAGCTCTACTGTCTGTAGATTGTATAGCTTCAATGTATGTGTATGTAGCGGACTGCCAAGAGCTAATTCCACAGCTCTACTGTCTGTAGATTGTATAGCTTCAATGTATGTGTATGTAGCGGACTGCCAAGAGCTAATTCCACAGCTCTACTGTCTGTACATTGTATAGCTTCAATGTATGTATATGTAGCGGATTGCCAAGAGCTAATTCCACAGCTCTACTGTCTGTAGATTGTATAGCTTCAATGTATGTGTATGTAGCGGACTGCCAAGAGCTAATTCCACAGCTCTACTGTCTGTAGATTGTATAGCTTCAATGTATGTGTATGTAGCGGACTGCCAAGAGCTAATTCCACAGCTCTACTGTCTGTACATTGTATAGCTTCAATGTATGTGTATGTAGCGGATTGCCAAGAGCTAATTCCACAGCTCTACTGTCTGTAGATTGTATAGCTTCAATGTATGTGTATGTACCGGACTGCCAAGAGCTAATTCCACAGCTCTACTGTCTGTAGATTGTATAGCTTCAATGTATGTGTATGTACCGGACTGCTAAGAGCTAATTCCACAGCTCTACTGTCTGTAGATTGTATTTCATTCAACAAGCTGTGCAGGGCTGATAAATAAACTTCTCATTCAGAAATAATTTGGATCTGACGAGGCTGGTGACAGTGGTAACGGAGGTTTATTGTCATTGTTTGTATCTTGATCCTATAGTTAAGCATCCATTGCTGTAAATGACAATTGACCTTTTCCTTGCTGTCACTATCAATTTCTCAGTATGAAACTGCCAGTGTAATTACTAGTCAAGCGAGTCTTGTGAATGTCGTGAAGTTTTGTCATCTAATACTTGTTGTAGCAATGATGTCGGATTCTCGCCGTTAGAAATTCGTTATTAGTGTTTTCTCGCCGGAATATGAAGCTCATTTCATCCCATGTACATGTTTAATGCATGCTACAGTTGATAAATATTTTGTGCATAATTTATTACCTTCATCGTCTTAGATTTGCATTTGTCTAGATGGAAATGTCGTATGAAGTAGAAAGAAACTCTGGAGAGCGTGGCAGCAGAATAGAAGCCCCCTTCAAGCAAGTGTTTCGGCCCTTATCTCCTGACACTCTAGGGGGGTTGGGCCACACCCGGTTCATGACTCCGGATGTCCCTCTGCTGCCCCTTTTTTTCCCATCTTGGGACGAGCCATGGCTGGGATTTGAACCCATGACCCTCTGGACATGCTCATTTTCCACTTAATGACTCGCGCTTTAACCACTGAGCCACAGGGACACCTGATATTTGTAGGGAAATTAAGCCTTATGAAGTTCACTTTTGTTCCTCCTTGACCAGATCCAGCTTGAACACCTCTCTGCCGCTTCTGCCATTGCTTTCAGGGCTCTGGTTTTTTCCTTCCCTGCACTGAGAGCTGTTTCATGAGGCTGTATGCAGACGTTCCTACAAACCCCCTAGCTCCAATTTCTGCAGTGAGGACTCTGACCTGATAGCCTTCTCTCCTCAGGCTGTTTGCCAGATCAGCATACTTTTCAGTCTTGTAGATTTGAGCTGCCTCCATTCTGTTCTCATATGGCACCGTGAGCTCGATCATGATCAGCTGCTTGGTTGACTTAGAGTGGACTACTATGTCTGGTCTCATGCCACTCTTGCTGATGATCTCTGGGCGACTCTTCCATTCTGGGAGGTCTGCAGTGCACTCCCAGTCATCTGCCCCGTCCAGCAGACTCTGCCTGCATGTTTCGAGTGGCACTGTTGTTCTTGGCCATGATTTGCTGCCTCCTGCCGTGAAGAATGTTGCGGGTGCTTTTGGAGTCCTGATTTTCCCTTTTGTGGTGTTGGTACTAGCCCAGACTACTTGTACAATCTCTTTGAGCACTTGGTTGTGCCTCCATGTGTACCTTCCTTGAGCCAGGGCTACTTTACATGAGCTTAGGACATGCTCCACTGTTTGTTTTTCATGGCAGAGGGGGCATGCAGGATCGTCTGTTTTCCCCCACTTCACAGGTTTGCATTTGAGGGCAGAAGGTCATATGCAGATCTGAGAATGAAGCTGATCCTGAGAGGGGCCATGTGCCAAATGTCATTCCAAGTGAGACTTCTTTGGAGTGCATTCTCCCACGTTGTCCATTGCCCTTGCTGGCTCTGCTGGACTGCTTTTTGGAGTCTTTTTTGGTCTTCTTCTTTTCTCATCTCCTGAATCATCATGTCTCTTTGGCTTTTCCTTTGGCCTTTGACCACCATTCAGTTTTGGTCACCCCCAGTCCTTGTCTGTTGGTCTGTGTGTGTCCTGTTATTTCTCTGATCTTGAGACTTTCTTTTGCAGAATCCATCGCCTCTTGAACTTTCCATTTTCTGCCTGTCTTCAGCTGGGGCTTGATTGCTTCTACCACCTTGTCTCCTGAGTCCTCCAGCATGCTTTGAAGTCTGATCTTCCCTGCTTTGTATTCCTCCAGGATGGATTTCAGTGGTAGTTTCAGCTTTGCTTGGCGACAGTACAGCGCTATGTCAGTCAGACAGGGTGGGACACCAAGCCATTTCCTTGTGAACTTGTTGATTTTGGCTTCCATTGCCTCCACTATGCTGGTGCAGATGTCGTATATCATCAGAGGCCACAGGAACTGTGGTATCAGCATGAACTGCAGACACCAGACCTTGTATTTGCCAGGGAGCCCACACTGGTCAATGGTCTCCAAACCTTCCTCCGTTATCTGCTTGGTTTCTTTTGCTCTTTGTGTGTCTTTCAGCGTATCATCATACCATCTTCCAAGGCTCTTGACTGGTTCTTCTGTGACTGTTGGAATGGCCTGGTTGGCAACACTGAAGACCACAGATCCGGCCACTTTTCCTTTCCTCAGTGAGAGACTCCGTGATTTCTTTGGCTTGAACGTCATTCTGGATGAGGCAACTATGTCGTCCAGCCTCTCCAGCACATGACGTGTCTCGTCTTCTCTGGATGAAATCACTGTAGTGTCATCCATGAAGGCCTTGAGAGGAGGCATCTTGTATCCACGCCAAGGTCTGTTTGTCTCGCGTTGTTTGTTGCTGCTTTCAAGATGAGTTCCAATTGCCAGCACGAACAGTATTGGGGAAATTGCACAGCCCATTGCAATACCCACTTCCAAGTTGATCCAGTCTGTTGTGTACTCATTGGTAGAGAACCGCATTGAGAAGCCATTGAAGTACTTCTTGAGCATGTCGCGGATGTTCTTTGGCACATGGTACATCTCAAGAGCCAACTGTATCATCTCATGGGGCACAGATCCATATGCGTTTGCCAGATCAAGCACACACTTTACGTCCAGGTCTCCACAGCCAGCCACGCCTGGGATGCCACCTTTCTGGACTGAAACATCAAGTACTTGTTTTCCATCAGGTACGTGGTCAGCCTTGCTGCCATGACAGAGAAGATTTTCCCTTCGACGTTCAGTAGTGATATTGGCCTGAACTGGCTGATGTCACTTGAGTTTTGCTCTTGGGTGTACACATCTGCCGTCATCCTGGCTGCTGATCTTCTGGTTTCTCCAAGCCGATCGCAGCAGCCTGTGGAGCCACTCCAGCACCTTGGGACATTTCTTGTAAATCTGGTAAGGTATTCCGTTTGGCCCTGGTGATGATTTGACTCTGGCTTTGTCGACCACCTTCTTGATTTCCGCCAACGTTGGAGGCTTGCCATTGAACTGTTCCTCAGGGTTGGTTGGCCACACCAGACCTTGAATGTCGAGTGGTGCTTTGCTCTGTGGGTCAGAGTATGTTTTCCTCAGATGCTGCTCAAGAACTCCTTTGTCCACACTTAGGGTCCCAGATTTTGGCTGCTTAAACAGTGTTCTGGCAAAGTGGAAGGGGTCTCTGAAGAAGCGCTCTTGTGTCTTCTTCTTTTTGCTCTTCCTCTTCCTCGCAGATTCCGCTTTGCTGAGGGCGCTGTGTTTTTCTTTCAGGTCTTTCCACAGTTTTTCCAAGCCTTGTTTTTCAGCTGGCAGTGCGGTCTTCATTTGCATCTTGAGGTTTTTCTTTTGGACCCTGATCTTGTCCATCTTTTCTTGGCGTCTGGATTTCTTTGGAGGTGTTTTCTCTTTGGGTAGTTCTGCTCCATAGGCGTCTCTACATGTGGCATACACAATGTCCCCATATGTGGCTAGTTTGTGTTCCAGGGTGCTTTTCCCTATCAGTGCATCGAGTCTTTGGACGATTTTTGCATCCAGTTTCTCCCAATCTTCAGTTTCGTTTGCTCGTGGCAGGTTGAGTTTCAGGCGCCTGGCATCGAGGGCCTGTGCAAATTCCTCATCCGAACCAACAGCGTGGATGTCCTTGGCACTGTGGTTTAAATCCTGGCCTTGGTCTTCCGACGTCTTATCTGCTGATGCAGTGCGCTGCTGCTCATTCAGATGAGTCTTCACACATCCCATCTTTGTTCTGTGGATCTTCATGCCACGGGTGGTAGCGAAACGCTTTCCACAGACACATGGATATTCCATTTGGTCCATGTTCATAGTCCGTTTGGGATTTGCAGTCATGACTGGTTGAGCACCGATGGATTCATCATTCTCTCCCCCTTTCGGTGAATCCTGGGAGCATCTTGTCCTTTTATTCTTAGTAGCCACATGTTTAAGGCAAAGTGGGGAGCCAGCCCACAGAGCCCTTGGTTCTGGTCTTTCCCAGTGTCCTCCGGTCTTTCCCGGACGTCCTCCGGCCTATTCCCGGAAGTCAATGGTTTACCCATGCATCAGTAGAAAGAAACTCGTGGAGAGTGTGGCAGCAGAGAGTCCTCAGAAGAGAAGCCCCCTTCAAGCAAGTGTTTCGGCCCTTATCTCCTGACACTCTAGGGGGGTTGGACCACACCCGGTTCATGACTCCGAAAGACATTCAAGTACAGTACAATTTGTTAAAGCAGCAGAAAACTCATTTCATTTGAAAAATGACAATTCGCGCGTGGACACACACCCACACACAAACAGACACGTACGCGCACACATTTATATATACACACAAGCGGAAGCGCTCGCTCGCGAGCGCACGCATACATGACCATATACAGTTATGCGCGAACACACGCACCAATATATACATATACAACTACGCCACACGCACACACACATACACATCGCGCGCGTACACATGAACACACGCACACACATACACACACACACACACACACACACACACGCACGCACGCGCGCGCGCCAGCACACATATACAACCATACGCACGTGTGCAGGCACATATGCACATATTCAACGCGCGCGCACGCAAGACGTACGTATTGCTTGCGCGCGCGCGCGCGCACACACACACACACACACACACACTCACACAGAGTTAGAGAGAGAGAGAGAGAGAGAGAGAGAGAGAGAATTTTTTTCTTCTTTTTTTTTCCTCAGAGGCTTTTTAAAATCGATCTTCCAGCATTTATTTTTTTAACAACACATAAAAGACCATCAATACTTTTAAACGAAAAGAAAAACCTCAAATCTGCTTTAAATTCCTTGTATGTGAGACATGAATTCGGTCTTTGATGTATGTGATGCATGAACTCGGCCTCTGACGAACAGATAATGATTATGGTCTCATCTTTCTGTCTTCAACTTTTGATTATCAGAAAAGACGGCTCGACAATACACTGTTCTCCGTGAATGCCTGTGCTTTGTCAAAAGATCTCATGACGACAATGCTTCTTAATTTAACAGGATACACTCAGAATTTAAAATTATCCTTAATTTCTTCTATTTTTCCACATGTTGTGCACATTTTTGAATTGGCAACCTGAGAATGATAACTGACAGACGGAACGGGAACTGGGGACGGGAGAAGGATGAATGATGGACGAGTGAAGAGAAGGATGAATGATGGACGAGTGAAGAGAAGGATGAATGATGGACGAGTGAAGAGAAGGATGAATGATGGACGAGTGAAGAGAAGGATGAATGATGGACGAGTGAAGAAAAGGATGAATGATGGACGAGTGAAGAGAAGGATGAATGATGGACGAGTGAAGAGAAGGATGAATGATGGACGAGTGAAGAGAAGGATGAATGATGGACGAGTGAAGAGAAGGATGAATGATGGACGAGTGAAGAGAAGGATGAATGATGGACGAGTGATGAGAAGGATGAATGATGGACGAGTGAAGAGAAGGATGAATGATGGACGAGTGAAGAGAAGGATGAATGATGGACGAGTGAAGAGAAGGATGAATGATGGACGAGTGAAGAGAAGGATGAATGATGGACGAGTGAAGAAAAGTAGAACGAAGATCAATGGATGTGAGGAGAAGATCAAATGATCATGAAACTGATGATTGATGCTCTGGAGGAGGACAGGAGTTTCAGAGAACGAATGATGGATGGAAGAAGAACAGAAGAATGATAAACAACGGGCGGGGCAGGAAGGGGAGAACTGGATTAGTTGTAAATGGTACGTCCATCCTACTGTTCAATACCGCTGAAAGAAAAGTACAGGGGTAACAATGGAAATGACTGCATCGTAGTGTGCGGCAATGCAGAAGAATAGGTTAGCAGTGTGTAAAAGGAACGTGCTTGTGGCAGAGAAGAATGAAAGGGAAGGGGGGGAGACTGCAGGACTTCAACAAGGTTGGAGGTTTAGTGGGAAAAGACCCAACATGACATAAGAGACTGGGGAACATGGAACCATGATGAATAACATAATGTATAACAGGCGTATGGACAGTGATGGAATAACATCATGTATAACAGGGAGTCTGGACAGTAATGGAATAACATAATGTATAACAGGGCGTATAGACAGTAATGGAATAACATCATGTATAACAGGGCGTATGGACAGTGATGGAATAACATCATGTATAACAGGGCGTATGGACAGTAATGGAATAACATCATGTATAACAGGGCGTATGGACACTAGGGAATAACATCATGTATAACAGGGCGTATGGACAGTGATGGAATAACATCATGTATAACAGGGCGTATGGACAGTAATGGAATAACATAATGTATAACAGGGCGTATGGACAGCAATGGAATAACATAATGTATAACAGGGCGTATGGACAGTAATGGAATAACAATGTATAACAGTGCGTATGGACAGTAATGGAATAACACAATGTATAACAGGGCGTATGGACAGTAATGGTATAACATCATGTATAACAGTGCGTATGGACAGTGATGGAATAACATCATGTATAACAGGGCGTATGGACAGTGGTGGAATAACATCATGTATAACAGGGCGTATGGACAGTAATGGAATAACATCATGTATAGCAGGGCGTATACACAGTAATGGAATAACATCATGTATAACAGGGCGTATGAACAGTAATGGAATAACATAATGTATAACAGGGCGTATGAACAGTAATGGAATAACATAATGTATAACAGGGCGTATGGACAGTGATGGAATAACATAATGTATAACAGGGGGTATGGACAGTAATGGAATAACATCATGTATAACAGGGCGTATGGACAGTAATGGAATAACATCATGTATAACAGGGCGTATGGACAGTGATAGAATAACATCATGTATAACAGGGCGTATGGACAGTAATGGAATAACATCATGTATAACAGGGCGTATGGACAGTAATGGAATAACATAATGTATAACAGGGCGTATGGACAGCGATGGAATAACATCATGTATAACAGGGCGTATGGACAGTAATGGAATAACATCATGTATAACAGGGCGTATGGACAGTAATGGAATAACATCATGTATAACAGAGCGTATGGACAGTAATGGAATAACATCATGTATAACAGTGTGTATGGACAGTAATGGAATAACATAATGTATAACAGGGCGTATGGACAGTAATGGAATAACAATGTATATCAGGGGTATGGACAGTAATGGAATAACATAATGTATAACAGGGCGTATGGACAGTAATGGAATAACATAATGTATAACAGGGCGTATGGACAGTAATGGAATAACAATGTATAACAGGGCGATATGGACAGTAATGGAATAACATAATGCATAACAGTGCGGTATGGACAGTAATGGAATAACATAATGTATAACAGGGCGTATGGACAGCAATGGAATAACACAATGTATAACACAATGTATAACAGGGCGTATGGACAGTAATGGAATAACATCATGTATAACAGGGCGTATGGACAGTAATGGAATAACATCATGTATAACAGGGCGTATGGACAGTGATGGAATAACATCATGTATAACAGGGCGTATGGACAGCAATGGAATAACATCATGTATAACAGGGCGTATGGACATTAATGGAATAACATAATGTATAACAGGGCGTATGGACAGCAATGGAATAACATAATGTATAACAGGGCGTATTGACAGTAATGGAATAACAATGTATAACAGGGCGTATGGACAGTAATGGAATAACATAATGTATAACAGGGCGTATGGACAGTAATGGAATAACATCATGTATAACAGGGCGTATGGACAGCAATGGAATAACACAATGTATAACAGGGCGTATGGACAGTAATGGAATAACAATGTATAACAGGGCGTATGGACAGTAATGGAATAACATCATGTATAACAAGGCGTATGGACAGTAATGGAATAACATAATGTATAACAGGGCGTATGGACAGTAATGGAATAACATCATGTATACCAGGGCGTATGGACAGTGATGGAATAACATCATGTATAACAGGGCGTATGGACAGTAATAGAATAACATCATGTATAACAGGGCGTATGGACAGTAATGGAATAACAATGTATAACAGGGCGTATGGACAGTAATGGAATAACACATGTATAACAGGGCGTATGGACAGTAATGGAATAACATAATGTATAACAGGGCGTATGGACAGTGATGGAATAACATCATGTATAACAGGGCGTATGGACAGTAATGGAATAACATAATGTAAAACAGGGTGTATGGACAGTGATGGAATAACATCATGTATAACAGGGCGTATGGACAGTAATGGAATAACATAATGTATAACAGGGCGTATGGACAGCAATGGAATAACATCATGTATAACAGGCGTATGGACAGTGATGCAATAACAATGTATAACAGGGGGTATGGACAGAAATGGAATAAAATCATGTATAATAGGGCGTATAGACAGTAATGGAATAACCTAATGTATAACAGGGCGTATGGACAGTGATGGAACAACCTAATGTATAACAGGGCGTATGGACAGTAATGGAATAACAATGTATAACAGGGCGTATGGACAGTATGGAATAACATCATGTATAACAGGGCGTATGGACAGTAATGGAATAACAATGTATAACAGGGCGTATGGACAGTAATGGAATAACAATGTATAACAGGGGTATGGACAGTATGGAATAACATATGTATAACAGGGCGTATGGACAGAAATGGATAACATCATGAATAACAGGGCGTATAGGACAGTAATGGAATAACATCATGTATAACAGGGCTATGGACAGTATGGAATAACAATGTAAACAGGCGTATGGACAGTAATGGAATAACATCAATGTATAACAGGGCGTATGGACAGTATGGATAAACATATGTATAACAGGGCGATGGCGTATGGAATAAATATGTATAACAGGGCGTATGGACAGTAATGGAAACATAATGTATAACAGGCGTATGGACAGTAATGGAATAACATAATGTATAACAGGGCGTATGGACAGTAATGGAATAACATAATGTATAACAGTGCGTATGGACAGTAATGGAATAAACAATGTAAACAGGGCGTATGGACAGTGAATGGAATAACAATGTATAACAGGGCGTATGGACAGTAATGGAATAAACAATGTATAACAGGGCGTATGGACAGTAATGAATAACATAAATGTATAACAGGGCGTATGGACAGTAATGGAATAACATAATTAAACAGGGCGTAATGGACAGTAATGGAATAACAATGTATAACAGGGCGTATGGACAGTAATGGAATAACATAATGTATAACAGGGCGTATGGACAGTAAGGAATAACATCAATGTATAACAGGGCGTATGGACAGTAATGGAATAACATAATGTATAACAGGGCGTATGGACAGTAATGGAATAACATCATGTATAACAGGGCGTATGGACAGTAATGGAATAACCTAACGTATAACAGGGCGTATGGACAGTGATGGAACACACTAATGTATAACAGGGCGTATGGGCAGTAATGGAATAACAGCATGTATAACAGGGCGTATGGACAGTAATGGAATAACATAATGTATAACAGGGCGTATGGACAGTAATGGAATAACATAATGTATAACATGGCGTGTGGACAGTAATGGAATAGCACAATGTATAACAGGGCGTATGGACAGTAATGGAATAACATATGTATAACAGGGCGTATTGGCAGTAATGGAATAACATCATGTATAACAGGGCGTATGGACAGCGATGGAATAACATCATGTATAACAGGCGTATGGACAGTGATGGAATAACATCATGTATAACAGGGCGTATGGACAGAAATGGAATAACATCATGTATAACAGGGCGTATGGACAGTGATGGAATAACATAATGTATAACAGGGCGTATGGACTAATGGAATAACATAATGTATAACAGGGCGTATTGACAGTAATGGAATAACATAATGTATAACAGTGCGTATGGACAGTAATGGAATAACAATGTATAACAGGGCGTATTGACAGTGATGGAATAACATAATGTATAACAGGGCGTATTGACAGTAATGGAATAACATAATGTATGACAGGGCGTATGGACAGTAATGGAATAACAATGTATAACACGGCCTATGGACAGTAATGGAATAACATCATGTATAACAGGGCGTATTGACAGTAATGGAATAACATAATGTATAACAGGCGTATGGACAGTAATGGAATAACAATGTATAACAGGGTGTATGGACAGTAATGGAATAACAATGTATAACAGGGTGTATGGACAGTGATGGAATAACATAATGTATAACAGGGCGTATGGACAGTAATTGAATAACATAATGTATAACAGGGCGTATTGACAGTAATGGAATAACAATGTATAACAGGGCGTATGGACCGTAATGGAATAACAATGTATAACAGGGCGTATGCACAGTAATGGAATAACAATGTATAACAGTGCGCATGGACAGTAATGGAATAACATAATGTATAACAGTGCGTATGGACCGTAATGGAATAACAATGTAAAACAGGGTGTATAGACAGTGATGGAATAACATCATGTATAACAGTGCGTATGGACAGTAATGGAATATCATCATGTATAACAGGGCGTATGGACACTAATGGAATAACATCATGTATAACAGGGCGTATGGACAGTAATGGAATAACATCATGTATAACAGGGCGTATGGACAGTAATGGAATAACATCATGTATAACAGGGCGTATGGACAGCAATGGAATAACATCATGTATAACAGGGCGTATTGACAGTAATGGAATCACATAATGTATAACACGGCGTATGGACAGTAATGGAATAACATCATGTATAACAGGGCGTATGGACAGTAATGGAATAACATCATGTATAACAGGGCATATGGACATTGATGGAATAACATCATGTATAACAGGGCGTATGGACAGTAATGGAATAACATCATGTATAACAGGGCGTATAGGACAGCAATGGAATAACATCATGTATAACAGGGCGTATGGACAGTGATGGAATAACATAATGTATAACAGGGCGTATGCACAGAAATGGAATAACAATGTATAACAGGGCGTATGGACCGTAATGAATAACAATGTATAACAGGGCGTATGGACAGTAATGGAATAACAATGTATAACAGGGCGTATTGACAGAAATGGAATAACATCATGTATAACAGGGCGTATGGACAGTAATGGAATAACATAATGTATAACAGGGCGTATGGACAGTAATGGAATAACAATGTATAACAGGGTGTATGGACAGTAATGGAAATAACAATGTATAACAGGGTGTATGGACAGTGATGGAATAACATAATGTATAACAGGGCGTATGGACAGTAATGGAATAACATAATGTATAACAGGGCGTATTGACAGTAATGGAATAACAATGTATAACAGGGCGTATGGACCGTAATGGAATAACAATGTATAACAGGGCGTATGCACAGTAATGGAATAACAATGTATAACAGTGCGCATGGACAGTAATGGAATAACAATGTATAACAGGGCGTATGGACCGTAATGGAATAACAATGTATAAACAGGGCGTATGGACAGTAATGGAATAACATATGTATAACAGTGCGTTATGGACAGTAATGGAATAACACATGTATAAACAGGGCGTATGGACCGTGATGGAATAACACATGTATAACAGGGCGTATGGACAGTAATGGAATAACATCATGTATAACAGGGCGTATGGACAGTAATGGAATAACATATGTATAACAGGCGTATGGTATAACAGGGCGTATGGACATAATGGAATAACATCATGTATAACAGGGCGTATGGACAGTAATGGAATAACATCATGTATAACAGGGCGTATGGACAGTAATGGAATAACATCATGTATAACAGGGCGTATGGACAGGATGGAATAACATCATGTATAACAGGGCGTATGGACAGTGATGGAATAACATCATGTATAACAGGGCGTATGGACAGTAAGGAATAACATCATGTATAACAGGGCGTATGGACAGTAATGGAATAACCTAATGTATAACAGGGCGTATGGACAGTAATGGAATAACATATGTATAACAGGGCGTATGGACAGTAATGGAATAACACATGTATAACAGGGCGTATGGACAGTAATGGAATAACTATTATAACAGGGCGTATGGACAGTAATGGAATAAACAATGTATAACAGGGCGTATGGACAGTAATGGAATAACAATGTATAACAGGGCGTATGGACAGTAATGGAATAACATAATGTATAACAGGGCGTTTGGACAGTAATGGAATAACATAATGTATAACAGGTATGGACAGTAATGGAATAACAATGTATAACAGGGCGTATGGACAGTAAAGGAATAACATATGTATAACAGGGCGTATGGACAGTAATGGAATACATAATGTATACAGGGCGTATGGACAGTAATGGAATAACAATGTATAACACGGCGTATGGACAGTAATGGATAACATATGTATAACAGGGCGTATGGACAGTAATGGAATAACATATGTATAACAGGGCGTATGACATAATGGAATAACAATGTATAACAGGGTATGGACAGTAAGGAATAATTATAACAGGGTATGGACAGTATGGATAACATATGTTAACAGGGGTATGACAGTAATGGATAACTAATGTAAACGGGTATGACAGTAATGATAACAAGTTAACAGGGCGTATGGACGTAATGGAATACATGTAAACAGCGTATGGACAGTAATGGAATAACATGTAAACAGGATGGCAGTATGGAATAACTAATGTATAACAGGCGTATGGACAGTATGGAAAACAATGTTAAAGGGCGTTGGACGTATGGAATAACATATGTATAACAGGGCGTATGACAGTAAGGAATAACATATGTATACAGGCGTATGGACAGTAATGAATAAATGTATAACAGGCTATGGACAGTAATGGAATAACAGTATACAGCGTGACAGTAATGGAATAACAATGTATAAAGGCGTATGGACAGTAATGAATAAATGTATAACAGGGTATGGACTAATGGAATAACAATGTATAACAGGTATGGACGAATGAATAACATTGTAACAGGGTTGACGTATGGAATACATATGTATAACAGGCTATGACATAATGAATAACAATGTATAACAGGCGTATGGCGTAATGGAATAACAATGTATAACAGGTATGGCGAAGGAATAACATGTTACAGGCGATGACAGTAATGGAATAACAAATGTATAACAGGTATGGACAGTAATGGAATAACTAGTATAACAGGGTATGGACGTATGAATAACATATGTAACAGCGTGACGTAATGGAAAACTCATGTAAACAGGCTATGCGAATGAAATGTAGGGGTGGACAGAGGAATAACATGTTAAAGGCGATGACAATGAAAAATGTTACGCGTTGGTAAGAACAATGTAAAATGCTAATGGAAAACATTATAACGGGTATGGCGATGATACAAAAAAATAATGAAAGTATGCAGTATGGAACATAGTTACGGTGCATATGGATAAGTATAGGTTGGAAGAATAAATGTATATAACAGGGCGTATGGACAGTATGGAATAACAATGTATAACAGGGCGTATGGACAGAATGGAATAACATATGTATAACAGGGCGTATGGACAGTAATGGAATAACATAATGTATAACAGGCGTATGGACAGTAATGGAATAACATAATGTATAACAGGGCGTATGGACAGTAATGGAATAACAATGTATAACAGGGCGTATGGACAGTAATGGAATAACAATGTATAACAGGGCGTATGGACAGTAATGGAATAACATAATGTATAACAGGGCGTATGGACAGTAATGGAATAACATATGTATAACAGGGCGTATGGACAGTAATGGAATAACATAATGTATAACAGGGCGTATGGACAGTAATGGAATAACATAATGTATAACAGGGCGTATGGACAGTAATGGAATAACAATGTATAACAGGGCGTATGGACAGTAATGGAATAACATATGTATAACAGGGCGTATGGACAGTAATGGAATAACATATGTATAACAGGGCGTATGGACAGTAATGGAATAACATAATGTATAACAGGGCGTATGGACAGTAATGGAATAACATAATGTATAACAGGCGTATGGACATAATGGAATAACATATGTATAACAGGGCGTATGGACAGTAATGGAATAACATAATGTATAACAGGGCGTATGGACAGTAATGGAATACATATGTATAACAGGGCGTATGGACAGTAATGGAATAACTCATGTATAACAGGGCGTATGGACAGTAATGGAATAACATATGTATAACAGGGCGTATGGACAGTAATGGAATAACAATGTATAACAGGGCGTATGGACAGTATGGAATAACATATGTATAACAGGCGTATGGACAGTAATGGAATAACATATGTATAACAGGGCGTATGGACAGTAATGGAATAACATATGTATAACAGGCGTATGGACAGTAATGGAATAACATATGTATAACAGGGCGTATGGACAGTAATGGAATAACATAATGTATAACAGGCGTATGGCAGTAATGAATAACATAAGTATAACAGGCGTATGGACAGTAATGGAATAACATAATGTATAACAGGCGTATGGACAGAATGGAATAACAGGGCGTATGGACCGTAATGGAATAACAATGTATAACAGGGCGTATGGACAGTAATGGAATAACATAATGTATAACAGGCGTATGGACAGTAATGGAATAACATAATGTATAACAGGGCGTATGGACCGTAATGGAATAACAATGTATAACAGGGCGTATGGACCGTAATGGAATAACAATGTATAACAGGGCGTATAGACAGTAATGGAATAACATCATGTATAACAGGCCATGGACAGTATGGAATAACATCATGTATAACAGGGCGTATGGACAGTAATGGAATAACATCATGTATAACAGGGCGTATGGACAGTAATGGAATAACAACGTATAACAGGGCGTATGGACAGTAATGGAATAACAATGTATAACAGGGCGTATGGACAGTAATGGAATAACATCATGTATAACAGGGCGTAGGGACAGTAATGGAATAACATAATGTATAAACAGGCGTATGGACAGTAATGGAATAACATCATGTATAACAGGGCGTATGGACAGTAATGGAATAACATCATGTATAACAGGCGTATGGACAGTAATGGAATAACATCATGAATAACATGGAGTATGACAGTAATGGAATAACATAATGTATAACATGGCGTATTGACAGTAATGGAATAACATAATGTATAACAGGGCGTATGGACAGTAATGGAATAAACATAATGTATAACAGGGCGTATGAAGCGCAATGGAATAACATCATGTATAACAGGCGTATGGACAGCAATGGAATAACATCATGTATAACAGGGCGTATGGACAGCAATGGGATAACATCATGTATAACAGGGCGTATGGACAGTAATGGAATAAACATCATGTATAACAGGGCGTATTGACAGTAATGGAATAACAATGTATAACAGGGCGTATGGACAGTCAT
This sequence comes from Conus canariensis, assembly GCA_033310375.1. Lineage (NCBI taxonomy): Eukaryota > Metazoa > Mollusca > Gastropoda > Neogastropoda > Conidae > Conus > Conus canariensis. Next base: position 1,724,635 of record CM065741.1, read on the forward strand.
GGAATAACAATGTATAACAGGGCGTATGGACAGTAATGGAATAACATCATGTATAACAGGGCGTAGGGACAGTAATGGAATAACATAATGTATAACAGGGCGTATGGACACTAATGGAATAACAATGTATAACAGGGCGTATGGACAGCAATGGAATAACATCATGTATAACAGGGCGTATGGACACTAATGGAATAACATAATGTATAACAAGGCGTATGGACAGTGATGGAATAACATCATGTATAACAGGGCGTATGGACACTAATGGAATAACATCATGTATAACAGGGCGTATGGACAGTAA
>CM065741.1:1725041-1730041 GCA_033310375.1 Conus canariensis
ACAATGGAAAAAATTGAAACGGGGCGTATGGCATAAATGGAAAAAAGTATAACAGGGGTAGGACGAAAGGAATAACATAATGTATAACAGGGCGTATGGACAGTAATGGAATAACATAATGTATAACAGGCTTTATGGACAGTAATGGAATAACATATGATAACAGGGCGTATGGACAGTAAGGGAAAAACATAATGTATAACAGGGCTTTATGGACAGTATGGAAATAACAATGTATAAAGGGCGTATGGACAGTAATGGAATAACAAAAATGTATAACAGGGCGTATGGACAGAATGGAATAACATAATGTATAACAGGGCGTTGGACAGGAAGGGAATAACATCATGTATAACAGGGCGTATGGACAGTATGGAATAACATCATGTATAACAGGGGTATGGACAGTAATGGAATAACAATGTATAACAGGGCGTATGGACAGTAATGGAATAACATATGTATAACAGGGCGTATGGACAGTAATGGAATAACATATGTATAACAGGGCGTATGGACGTAATGGAATAACATAATGTATAACAGGGCGTATGGACAGTAATGGAATAACACATGTATAACAGGGCGTATGGACAGTAATGGAATAACATCATGTATAACAGGGCGTATGGACAGTAATGGAATAACATCATGTATAACAGGGCGTATGGACAGTATGGAATAACATGTATAACAGGGCGTAGGACAGTAATGGAATAACACAATGTATAACAGGGCGTATGACAGTAATGGAATAACATAATGTATAACAGGGCGTATGGACAGTATGGAATAACATAATGTATAACAGGGCGTATGGACAGTAATGGAATAACAATGTATAACAGGGCGTATGGACAGTAATGGAATAACATCATGTATAACAGGGCGTATTGCAATGATAACAATGAACAGGCGTAGGCATAAGGAAAATGTAACAGGTATGAAGGGAATAAATAAACAGGTATGACGTAGAATAACTAATGTATAACGGGATGACATAGAAACAATTAACAGACTGCATGAAACATAATGTAAACAGCTATGCAGGATAAGAACAGCGTGGACAGTAAGAAAGTTACGGATGAAAAGAAAACATAAACAGGCATGGACGATGGAATATAAGGGCATGGACTAAGGAAAAAGTAACAGCGTATTGACAGTATGAATAACAATATAACAGGCGTAGGACAGGATACATGTATAACAGGGCGATGGACATATGGTAAATAGTAAACATGCATGGACAGTATGAATAACATGTAAAGGGTATGGACCGTATGGAAAACATGTATAACAGGGGTATGGACAGTAAGGAATAACAATGTAACAGGCGTATGGACAGTAATGGAATAACATATGTATAACAGCGTAGGACCGTATGGAATAACATATGTAAACAGGGCGTATGACAGTAATGGAAAACATCGTATAACAGGGCGTATGGACTAATGGAATAACATATGTATAACAGGGCGTATGGACAGTAATGGAATAATATGATAACAGGCGTATGGACAGTAATGGAATAACAATGTATAACAGCGATGACAGAATGGAATACAAGTATAACAGGCGTATGACATAATGGAATCAATGTAAACAGCGTATGGACATAAGGAAAACATAGTATAACAGGCGTATGACAGTAATGGAATACATATTATAACAGGCGTATGGCCAGTAAGGAAAACAATGTTAACAGGGCGTAGGAAGTAATGGATAACTTAAAGGCTAGGACATATGGAATAACATATGTATAAGGCGTATGGACAAATGGAAACATCAGTATACGGGCTAGGACAATGGATAACATGATAACGCGTGGACAGATGGAATAATAGTTAAAGCGTGGCGAATGGAATAATAGTATACGGGCTATGACAGTAAGGATACCAATGTATAAGGGCTATGCTTGGAAACAATTATAAAGGGCGTATGGATAATGAATATATATACGGCGTATGGACAGTAATGATACATAATGTATAACAGGGCGTAGACAGTAGAATAACATATGTATAACAGGCGTATGGACAGTAATGGAATACATAAGTAAAGGCGTAGGACATAATGGAATACACAGTATAACAGGCGTATGGCATATGAATAACATGTATAACAGGGCGTATGGCATAATGGAATAACATGTATAACAGGCGTATGGACAGTAAGGAATAACAATGTATAACAGGGCGTAGGACAGATGGAATAACAATGTAAACAGGGCGTATGACAGTAATGGAATAACATAATGTATAACAGGCGTATGGACAGTAATGGAATAACAATGTATAACAGGCTATGGACAGTAATGGAAACATAAACAGCATGACAGTAGGAACAGACAGCTATGACATATGGAAAATGTTACAGCGTATGGAACATGATAAGGTGACAGATGAATAACAATTAAAGCGTGACATGGAAAAAATACAGGCGGTAGATACATGTATACGTATGACGTAGAAAAAAAACAGGATGGCAGTGATAACAAGATAAGTATGACATAGGAATACATGTTACAGGCAGGACGATGGAACTATGTATAACAGGCAGGACATAAGAATACAATGTAAACAGCTATGACATATGAAAACAATGTAACAGGCGTATGGCAGTATGAATAACACAGTTAACAGCTAGGACTAGATACATAAACGCTAGACAGTAGGATAACAAGTATAACAGGGGTATGCAGTAGAATAACATAGTATAACAGGGTATGGCAGTATGGAATAACATATGTATAACAGCGTATGACAGAAGGATAACATTAAACAGCGTATGGACAGAGAATACAAGATAACAGGCGTAGACAGAATGGAAAAATGATAACAGGGCGTAGGACAGAATGATAACATGTATAACAGCGTGACAGTAGGAATAACTATGAACAGCGTATGACGATGGAATAACAAGTATAACAGGGTATGGACATATGAATAACAATGTAAACAGGCGTATGACAGTATGGATAACAGTATAACATGGGCGATCGTAATGGAATAACATAATGTATAACAGGCGTATGACAGTATGGAATAAATAATGTATAACAGGGCGTATGGACAGTAATGGAATAACATATGTATAACAGGGCGTATGGCAGTAAGAAAACAATGTATAACAGGCTATGGACAGTAATGTTATAACAGGCGTATGGACAGAATGGAATAACATCATGTATAACAGGGCGTATGGACAGAATGGAATAACATCATGTAATAAACAGGGCGTATGGACAGTAATGGAATAACATAATGTATAACAGGGTATGGACAGAATGGAATAACATAATGTATAACAGGGCGTATGACAGTAATGGAATAACATATGTATAACAGGGCGTATGGACAGTAATGGAATAACATATGTATAACAGGCGTATGGACAGTAATGGATAACTATGTATAACAGGCGTATGGAACAGTATGGAATAACATAATGTATAACAGGGCGTATGGACAGTAATGGAATAACAATGTATAACAGGGCTATGGAAAGTATGGAATAACATAATGTATAACAGGGCGTATGGACAGTAATGGAATAACAATGTATAACAGGGCGTATGGACAGTAATGGAATAACATAATGTATAACAGGGCGTATGGACAGTAATGGAATAACATAATGTATAACAGGGCGTATGGACAGCAATGGAATAACATAATGTATAACAGGGCGTATGGACAGTGATAGAATAACATCATGTATAACAGTGCGTATGGACAGTAATGGAATAACACTAATGTATAACAGGGCGTATGGACCGTGATGGAATAACATAATGTATAACAGGGCGTATGGACAGTAATGGAATAACACAATGTATAACAGGGCGTATGGACAGTAATGGAATAACACAATGTATAACAGGGCGTATGGACAGTAATGGAATAACAAATGTATAACAGGGCGTATTTACAGTAATGGAATAACATAATGTATAACAGGGCGTATGGACAGCAATGGAATAACATAATGTATAACAGGCGTATGGAGCGTAATGGAATAACATAATGTATAACAGGGCGTATGGACAGTAAATGGAATAACAATGTATAACAGGGCGTATGAACAGTAATGGAATAACATAATGTATAACAGGGCGTATGAACAGTAATGGAATAACAATGTATAACAGGGCGTATGGACAGTAATGGAATAACATTCAATGTATAACAGGGCGTATGGACAGTAATGGAATAACATCATGTATAACAGGGCGTATGGACAGTAATGGAATAACATAATGTATAACAGGGCGTATGGACAGTAATGGAATAACAATGTATTACAGGGCGTATGAACAGTAATGGAATAACAATGTATAACAGGGCGTATGGTCAGTAATGGAATAACATCATGTATAACAGGGCGTATGGACAGTAATGGAATAACATCATGTATAACAGGGCGTATGGACAGTAATGGAATAACATCATGTATAACAGGGCGTATGGACAGTAATGGAATAACATAATGTATAACAGGGCGTATGGACAGTGATGGAATAACATCATGTATAACAGGGCGTATGGACAGTGATGGAATAACATAATGTATAACAGGGCGTATGGACAGTGATGGAATAATACAATGTATAACAGGGCGTATGGACAGTAATGGAATAACAATGTATAACAGGGCGTATGGACAGTAATGGAATAACACAATGTATAACACGGCGTATGGACAGTGATGGAATAACATCATGTATAACAGGGCGTATGGACAGTGATGGAATAACACAATGTATAACGGGGCGTATGGACAGTAATGGAATAACATCATGTATAACAGGGCGTATGGACAGGAATGGAAGGGCTGAAGAATGAAACTAGGGGAGTGGAGAAAATGAAGGGCCTCGGGTTCAAATCCATGAAATATTTAAAGAAGGCAACTGCAGTGGAGAAGCAGGAAGCAGTGGAGGGAGATGGAGACTGGTGGTGGTGCATGTCCAGTCCTCTCAGCATGTCCACAGCATGGTTATA
>CM065741.1:1742541-1747541 GCA_033310375.1 Conus canariensis
TGGTGCCGGGTGTGCACGGACAGCCTACACCTTACGGAGTCAGTAACATGGTGTCACATGTGAACGGATATCCTATACCGAAAATAACATAGTGTCACATGTGAGCGGATATCCTACACCAAAAATAACATGGTGTCACATGTGAACGGATATCCTACACCGAAAATAACATGGTGCCACATGTGAACGGATATCCTATACCGAAAATAACATGGTGTCACATGTGAACGGATATCCTACACCGAAAATAACATGGTGTCACATGTGAACGGATATCCTACACCGAAAATAACATGGTGTCACATGTGAACGGATATCCTATACCGAAAATAACATGGTGTCACATGTGAACGGATATCCTACACCGAAAATAACATGGTGCCACATGTGAACGGATATCCTACACCGAAAATAACATGGTGCCAGATATGAACGGATATACTACACCGAAAATAACATGGTGTCACATGTGAACGGATATCCTACACCGAAAATAACATGGTGCCAGATATGAACGGATATCCTACACCGAAAAGAACCTGGTGTCACATGTGAACGGATATCCTACACCAAAAATAACATGGTCCCAGATATGAACGGACATCCTACACCGAAAATAACATGGTGCCACATGTGAACGGATATCCTACACCGAAAACATGGTGTCAGATATGAACGGATATCCTACACCGAAAATAACATGGTTCCAGATATGAACGGATATCCTACACCGAAAATAACATGGTCCCAGATATGAACGGAAATCCTACACCGAAAATAACGTTGTGCCAGATATGAACGGATATCCTACGCCGAAAACATGGTGTCAGATATGAACGGATATCCTACACCGAAAATAACATGGTGCCACATGTGAACGGATATCCTACAGTGAAAACATGGTGTCAGATATGAACGGATATCCTACACCGAAAATAACATGGTTCCAGATATGAACGGATATCCTACACCGAAAATAACATGGTCCCAGATATGAACGGAAATCCTACACCGAAAATAACGTTGTGCCAGATATGAACGGATATCCTACACCGAAAATTACAAGGTGCGAGTTATGAAGGATATTCTACACCAAAAATAACATGGTGCCAGATGTTGAACGGACATTCTACACCGAAAATACCATGGTGCCTAGTTGACCCAACAGTGATGCAACGTGCTCGAGGCTTGAAGTTCCGACCGATACAAAAATTGTCATTTAAACTGCCCATGTTACCGCGCTATTCTCCCCCCTTCCCGTGTTCCACCTTCCCCGCCCAGACATGAGCGATCTGAAATGGTTATTCTTACCTGTCATATATACTTTGATGCATGTGCACATCACGCCTAAATGTACCTGTCCAAACAACCATAATAAGTAGACAGCCCTAATACGGCAATGTACCTATCCAAACAACCATAATAAGCGGACAGCCCTGATACGGCCAATGTACCTATCCAAACAACCATAATAAGCGGACAGCCCTGATACGGCCAATGTACCTATCCAAACAACCATAACAAGCGGACAGCCCTGATACGGCCAATGTACCTATCCAAACAACCATAACAAGCGACAGCCCTGATACGGCCAATGACCTATCCAAACACCATACAAGCGACAGCCTGATACGGCCAATGTACCTATCCAAACAACCATAACAAGCGGACAGCCCTGATACGGCCAATGTACCTATCCAAACAACCATAACAAGCGGACAGCCCTGATACGGCCAATGTACCTATCCAAACAACCATAATAAGCGGACAGCCCTGATACGGCCAATGTACCTATCCAAACAACCATAATAAGCGGACAGCCCTGATACGGCCAATGTACTTATCCAAACAACCATAATAAGCGGACAGCCCTGATACGGCCAATGTACCTATCCAAACAACCATAATAAGCGGACAGCCCTGATACGGCCAATGTACCTATCCAAACAACCATAATAAGCGGACAGCCCTGATACGACCAATGTACTTATCCAAACAACCATAATAAGTAGACAGCCCCGATACGGCCAATGTACCTATCCAAACAACCATAAGTAAACAGTAAACAAGTGGGGTATTTTTTGCTCCCATAAGAAAACCTAACACAGAGTAACTTTTATTCAAGACTGGCACAGCCTTTTAAACTTGAATAAAGTGAGACAAATACACAGACGAACAATCTAATAGTGGGGGAAAAACCAAACGCAGGCCAACAACTGAACTGTCTTCATAGTAATGACTTGGCAAAGATTTGGACTTAAGGAGGGGGGGGGGGGGGGAGTTTGAAGATGGAGAAACTGGGAACATGAAATTAAGAAAATATGTTACAGATATGAAAACTTTTCACTAGCTGCATAAGGGAACCATCGCAATCCCTTTTGAAGGCAGATATATTTGTATTGCCTGCTCCGAGGCCTTTCGTCCGCTGGGTCGGAACTCATCAGGGAGACAAGCCGTGATGATGAGGACAATGTGAGAAAGGTCAGTGATGATGAGGACAATGTGAGAAAGGCCAGTGATGATGAGGACAATGTGAGAAAGGCCAGTGATGATGAGGACAATGTGAGAAAGGCCAGTGATGATGAGGACAACGTGAGAAAGGCCAGTGATGATGAGGACAATGTGAGAAAGGTCAGTGATGATGAGGACAACGTGAGAAATATCACTGATGATGAGGACAATGTGAGAAAGGCCAGTGATGATGAGGACAATGTGAGAAATACCAGTGATGATGAGGACAACGTGAGAAAGGTCAGTGATGATGAGGACAATGTGAGAAATACCAGTGATGATGAGGACAATGTGAGAAAGGCCAGTGATGATGAGGACAATGTGAGAAAGGCCAGTGATGATGAGGACAACGTGAGAAAGGTCAGTGATAATGAGGACAACGTGAGAAAGGCCAGTGATGATGAGGACAATGTGAGAAAGGCCAGTGATGACATTTTCAGAAAATGAAGAACGAAGACCGGAAAGGAAAGGATGAATGAAGGGGAGGATTTTCCTTCGCACTCCTCTGCTCTCTACAGTGAAGAACTTCCTCTGCTCTCTACAGTGAAGAACTTCCTCTGCTCTCTACAGTAAAGAACTTCCTCTGCTCTCTACAGTAAAGAACTTTGCGACGTCAAAGATCCATAGCACGTATGTATACAGACAACGTTCTTAAATGCTTTGGGAACACTCAATTCCACGAAAATTCAAAGCAATAGCTTCAACTTGTAACAGGACATAGTTCTTGTGCAGATGAAGAAATCGAACTATTTCCAACATACATCTCGTTTCTCATCCAAATTCAATTAATTATTTCCAACATACATCTCGTTTCTCATCCAAATTCAATTAATTATTTCCAACATACATCTCGTTTCTCATCCAAATTCAATTAATTATTTCCAGCATACATCTCGTTTTTCATCCAAATTCAATTAATTATTTCCAACATATATCTCGTTTCTCATCCAAATTCAATTTCATTATCCTGCTGTGAAAATAATAAGTCTGACAGAGGCGACGGTTCGGAAATCTTGCCAAAAGGGATCTTGCAGTTTGCGAGCTTCTTTGTACATTACAGTGGCTGTTCACACATGAAGTGCGTCGTTTTATTTATTTATTTATTTATTTTTACCTGGTTAGGACAGCATGAACTGTTGGAAGTTGCTGCCAGAGAAACTATGGACAGATTTCAAGTTACATTAACGGGTGAATGAAGGAGTATCCAAGTGATAAATTATAAAACTGCCCGGCTGACTGACTGATCGATTGATATTTTTATAAACTGCTCGACTGACTGACTGATCGATTGATGTTTCTATAAACTGCTCGACTGACTGACTGATCGATTGATATTTTTATAAACTGCTCGACTGACTGACTGATCGATTGATGTTTTTATAAACTGCTCGACTGACTGACTGATCGATTGATGTTTCTATAAACTGCTCGACTGACTGACTGATCGATTGATGTTTCTATAAACTGCTCGACTGACTGACTGATCGATTGATGTTTCTATAAACTGCTCGACTGACTGACTGATCGATTGATGTTTCTATAAACTGCTCGACTGACTGACTGATCGATTGATGTTTCTATAAACTGCCCGACTGACTGACTGATCGATTGATGTTTCTATAAACTGCTCGACTGACTGACTGATCGACTGACGTTTCTATAAACTGCCCGACTGACTGACTGATCGACTGATGTTTCTATTTACCTATTTGTTATCTGTAAATCGCGACTATTTTTTTTTTTTATTTGAGTGATGAATAGTTTTCCTTAAATCAAGGAAAAAATCGATTACTAATCTTCTGCTGTAGAAAAAAGGACATTCCGAGGAATCGCTGTCCACAAGCACATATGTGCGTGTGTACTACTACTACTACTACTACTACTACTACTACCACACACACACACACACACACACACACACACACACACACACACATTAACACACGACAAACATAAAACACAACTGGAAACAAAACAGTGTAGTACAAAAAAGGGAAACACATGCATACGAACATAGATCGCGCGCGCGCGCGCGCCACACACACACACACACACACACACACAACACACACACACACACACCACAAACGCGCGCGCGTACGCGGACATACACACACACACACTTGTTTTATGTCACTAATATTGACAGTCGTTAATTTGAATAAGAAACAACAACAACAACAACAACCCCCTACACACACACACACACACGCGCGCGCGCGCGCGCGCGCGCAACACACACGGGTGCGCGCACGCACACCCCCCCCCCCTCCTCTCTCGTGCCCGTACGTGCACACACACACTCACACACACACACACACACACACACACACACAAACACACACGTGCGCGCGCATGCGTGCACACACACACATTCACACACACAACAACCACATGCACACACAAACGCGCGAGCGTATATATGTATCTTACATTATTTAATGTGGATAGACACTAACTTGAAGAAGAAATAACTACGACAAAATCAT
>CM065741.1:1752541-1757541 GCA_033310375.1 Conus canariensis
CAAATAGAGATAGACAGAGGAAAGCAGGGATGAGAAGATGTACGAAATGACAGCAACCAACAACAGCAACATGAACAAAAGACATCCAGCAAACAAAAAAAAGAAATAACTGACGAACGACTTTTTTTCATAGAGGAAATCAAAATAGAAAGATACGAAAGAAAGAAAGGAACTTTGAAAGTGCGGGGGAGGGGGGGGGGGGGAGAGAGAGAAAAAAAAAGAGAAAAGAAGGTACACAGGAAGAACGATAGAACGAAAGAAAGGGAGTAAAAGAAGACTGGATGATAAAAAGAAAGAAGGAAAGATCGATAGATAGAAAGACAGACAGACATCAACAAACAAAAAAGAAATAAATGCACACCAAAACAAGGCAAAATTGACACAAAGTTGCCATCCGTCTGTCTGGAGAGACAATGGTGTTGCGCCATGGATCAGTCAGTTGTGGAGTTGCAGCGCCTGCTGTCGCTGAAGAGCCTGATCCTCGAGCGGCAGACTCTGTTGCAGTTGCTGCAGGTGAAGTCTCCGTCATCAGTGTCTGTGGGTGCCGACGCCATTCTTTGCCCGTCTGCGGCGCCTCTGTTCTTCCCACTGGGCCTCTCTCCTCTGCTCTGCTCTGCTTGCTTGATGCCGGTGTTACGGAGAATATTGACTCCGTAGAAAATTGACTCCCCGGTTCTTTTTTCTCCGGAGAAAAATGAACCGTTCAGTTTTCTACATGTTTTGGAGTCAATATTCTACGGAGAATATTGACTCCTTCTCTAGAATATTGACTCCCATGGTTACGGAGAATATTGACTCCCGTAGAAAAATAACTCCTGTGTCAATTTTAGTTGCTACTATGTTTGATTTGTATGTATACGTATCTTGATAATTATTCATCCATCCCAATATTCTTCTTATAAAACACACTGGTTAATTAATTTGTAGATTGTTTCAGTCGATTAATTTCAAAATTATCTATTATTATTAACGTTAGTAGTAGTAGTATGTCATTATAATTGTCTGTTAGTGTGAATGCACATGTTGACGTGAGCGTGCGTGTTGGGTTAGCACACTGCGCTTTGGGATAAATTCATTTGGAACTGCGCCTGTCAATATCATCATCATCATCATCATCACTTTTGTTGGTGGTGGATTTTTGTTTGTTTGTTTTATTGCTGACGCTGCTGCTTTTTCTACAACTATCACTGTTTAATGCAGATTGTTATTATGGTATTAAGTAGAAACGAATAGATAATGACCACTATTGCGGTCTCTGGTCAAAGTCCTGTCATTGCGGCAAGTTGCAAGGAGCACAGCTTCGTTTGTCGGCTAAACGACATCCGTTTTCAAACTGTGAAGTTAGATAAAAGCGTGTAAAGACTGGAACATGTCGCAGGACTTCTAACACGCCGACACGGCCAAGGCATGAGCTGAGTCAGTCTATGCTAAAGCCAAAAAAGTTCAGCAACAGAGCTCTGAAAACAAGGAATCAAAGAATTTTTATGTAGTAATCAATAAGATTTTTCAGACTATGTTTTACACAAAATGATAGTTCATTAAATGTTACAAGGGTGTGCTTTTGAGGAAAAGTTATCAGACTTGGCAGTAAACTTTCATTATTGGAACGTTGCATGTGTTTTGAAAAATATGCCTATCTGAAATAAACTAGCAAAAGTATCTGGCTCTGGTAGCATGCAGGATGGGTACAGTCATGTTGGTTGATCTCCACATCAACAGGTCTCCCGTATAATTATTTTGACAGTTTCGCAGCGTGCAGGATGATGCAGGTCCATAAATCTCCACTATAAAATATGCTTGAAAGGATCCTGGGTCGATGATTGACTATGGTCTGAACTTCTGTCGAATTTTTGAGAACCATATTAGCATCCCTACTCATACACAGAGACATACAAGCATACTTACCTTAAATACGTAAGAACAAGCAAGCCAAAACATGAAATAAATAAAGTTTAAAAAGTAAAAATCAATCAAACCAGACAAACCCTGCAGAAACTGTGGATTTACAAACTCAGTAATAAAGTAAGTTTATACATAGATCTATCGACATGGAGACTATATTGCTGTGCAGATCTACTAATGCGTGGATCTACCAAACAATCCATTCAGTGTGCTACGCAAATGCAACGAGGGGTTTATTATAATCTGGCTTGAGTATAAATTGAACAGTTCGAATGATGAATTAAAGAAAACAATTGCGTTTGAAGGCAGAGAAGCTGTCTCTATAAGGGTTGATGAAAATTTAATATACCCAAGCAAACAAGTCAAGTTTCTCGGTGTAATCTTCCACTATAAACTTTTTTGGAGTAAACATATTAATTACCTTACTTGTAGAAAAGGCTAAGAAAAAAAAATTGGTTTATTACGTGTTCTTTCTGCTATACCTCTGATTAACTGGGGATCTAATCTCGTCTATGTCGCCTCAGGGCTAGTTCGTTCAATTCTGTCGTATGGCCAAGAAGGTTTTTTTTTTTTTTTTTTTTTTTTTTAACAGCCGGAAAGACAGATTTACACAAGCTAACCAGTATTGACTCGTTAGCCTTTAAAATTGCATTAGGACTTCCCCGATGGGCTTCAATTGATTTGACGTACAAGGAGGCTGGTGTGTTACCCTTAAATGAACACAGGCTAAGCTGTGCCTGTAATTTTACAGTGAGAGCTAGAACCATCCCAAATTCAGTAATGACTGAACTGGATGGTAGTACGTATATTTCAAGAGAGATCCGTATCAAATCGGTATACATGTCCCTAGGTGATTATGTTTCCCCATTGTTTCAGAACTGTAACCTGTCTCTTGATAGTATTGCCGAGGTTCCATGTTGTTCATACCATTCGTGGTTGTCTGGGCAGGCTGAAACCATCGACACTTACGGAGATCTTAATAATAAAAAAAGATAATCCTCTGTTACTATCATCCTATGCCAAAGACTTCATAGATAGGAAATACGATTCCTATCTACACATTTTCACGGATGGTTCTGTTTTAGATTCTTCCGATGTTGGGGCTTCCTTTGTAATACCAGCGCTTAGCATTAGAAAGAAATTCCATATTACAAAAGGATGTTCTATATTTACAGCAGAGTTATTTGCCATTTTGAAAGCACTAGATTTTATACTTGACATGCCTGTTATACATAGACAAATACTTATACTATCGGACTCAAAATCAGCGCTTACGGCTCTACATTGTCAATCAAAATCTAGTCGTTCAGACTTGGTATGTGAGATCCTATTTCTCATTCATCAGTTAATAACCCGGGGTATCGATGTAACTTTGTTATGGGTTCCAGGGCACTCCAGTTTACGTGGCAATGACGTAGCTGACTTTTACGCAAAGGAAGCTGCAAGAAATAAATCTGATGTTTTGAATTGTGATATCCTTCTTTCTTCATCTGAAGCTATCCACATTCTGACAAGTTCAATCTGGAACATAAGACAGAAACAATACCTTGGAGATTCAGCTCGGAAGCACAGATGGGATATGCCTAAACCAACAAGCAAATGTTGTAATCCTCCAGGGTCAATCCCAAATCGTAACCTTGTACATAGGCTGCGGGTTAATGGTTGGTTAGGCAGGTATTTAAAACCGGCACCTGTTTGTGCATGTGGTCAGACTCTCGATATCCCTCATTTTTTATTTGACTGTACTAGTACAAGAACTCACTTTCAGCCTCTTCATGATAAAATGAAGTCCTTCAATCTTTCGCTGACTATGTCTAGTGTTTTCAATCCCAGTTATGAGAACGGTTGGAGTCTAGCAATGTTGGCTGTTTATCTTATTAAATCTCATCCACTTGGAAGATATTTTTAACTCTTCCACCGCCCCTCCCCCTCCTCACTGCCTCCCTCCCCCCTAACAGTTTTTTTTTTTTTTTTTTAACCAATTCGCGAATTTTTAAAATGTTGAAATCTTATTCTAGGCATATACCATATCAGTATGGTTCGGCGTCTAATTTGCACGTAGAGCAAGGCTTTTTCATTCCCCCCACCCACTCTCTTCCTCCCTCTTCTCCCCTTCCCCAATCCATATACACCCATAAGCTGTTCGACTCTTACGAGTAATATGTCAGCCAGTTCCATACTTTGAGGATCCTTGACTCCCATGTATTGGATATACATGTGGTCACACAGAACTGATCTCTGTCTAATATCACTATGCGGATAGACGTTAAACTGAAGACAACAACAACAGAATTGATGTTTCTGGATACCGGTATATATGGGCTCTTAGTGTGTGTGTGTGTGTGTGTGTGTGTGTGTGTGTGTGTGTGTGTGTGTGTGTGTGTGTGTGTGTGTGTGCGTGCGTGCATGCATGCGTGCGTGCGTGTCCATGTGTGTGTGTGTGTGTGTGTGTGTGTGTGTGTGTGTGTGTGTGTGTGTGTGTAGAAATTATTTCGTCCATAGGCTTATTGCTTTGATGTTTGGACGAACGAACGAACGAAGTTTAATGCTATTAGGCTGTAAAGATCATTAAGCAAATCGGCGCGATGTACAACAAAACGCGACTCGATTTCGGTTTCATTAACATGGAAACCACAGCAATGTCCTTTTCTTTCACTTTACATGACAAAATCGAGAACGAGAAAATGTCACTAGTATTCACTGTCAGTTCTGTAGACGACGGTCACCCCAGGTAAACTGGATCAGTCCGTGGACAGCGTGCAGCCGCCACAGAGCACATGCTTGGGTCTCTGCATGCTTCGTGTTGCCGATGCGTCTTCCTTTCCGAAGGCAGGCCAATTTAACACATTCCTCCGATGACATGTGTCTTTCTTCCTGCTTGTCAAACCAGAATAAGCAATCGTCTTCCGAACACGGACTGCAGGAATATTCTAGAACGACGTCGTCTGATTCACACAGCAGCACACACCACATCATCCGTTTGATGGAACACGACCTTCTGAAATGCTTGATTTCTGTGTGGATCTCGGAATCGTCTCTGCACCTGTCGTTCTGTCAGAGTAGCATCATAATCCTTAACCATTCCCTGTCAAAACCAG
>CM065741.1:1762541-1772541 GCA_033310375.1 Conus canariensis
TTTATATGATATAGTGTCTTGTATATATATCCGCTTCTCTTCACTTCACAATGTTCGTAATAATTGATTCCGTCTGTCTCTTTCTCTTATTACAAAAAAGCTGTTCATACATGGTCTTTTGTCAATGATTACTTCCTTGGCAAAACATTTTTTTTCTTCTCTCGCATTCATAAACTGGTTGAAAGGGTGGATCCAAGGTCTGACCTTTGCTTCTCTCTCTCTCTCTCTCTCTCTCTCTCCTCTCTCTCCTCTCTCTCTCTCTCTCTCACATACACGACCACCGAAGAACACACACTGAGTGTCAAAGGTTAACATGGCAGCTATTGTTATATAGACCTAAGATTCGGGGTTTACCTTTGCACTGAAGAGGGCGATAGGCTTATTTTGCGCATGCATAAATGATGTAAACAAAAGATGCCTAAAATAGTACGGCTTTTCGGAGAATTATACGACGCAGGGAAGAAAGGTCTTCACAGTATAACGAAAATACGATGAGGGGAATGAAATAGAAAACATGTGTTTTGTATGCTAGTATCAACAGCATTAATAGCATGAGTTTTAAAAATAATAATATATATACTTGCATTACGTTCATAAGGAAGAATGTACCAAGAAGTATTAATGTATAATTAAGATAGAATTCTGCAAGTTCATACTGTCATGGAAGAATGTTTGGTTGCAGTCATGGTAAATTTTGTTCTAATTATATAAATTGATTTATTTCTTGTTGCGTACTCATGTGAATAAGCTGATGGCCTCACATTAAAGTCATGAGTCGAGTCACGAGTCACGAGTCTCTCTCTCTCTCTCTACTTTTGCTATTTTCGTAATAATTGATTGCGTAATATCTCCTATTGCTACAAAAAGGTGTTCATACGTGATAACAGACTCAGGAAAAACAACCAAAACTTGATTTTTGTGTCTGTCAGACTGAGTGAGGTATTCATACAAGAGCAGCGCTTACGGTCTTTCTTATTCTGCCTTTCTTTGTGTGTAAGGTAAGGTAATGTTGCTTAGAGCCCAGCCGACCGCACACGGCCATATCAGAGCTGTCACCACGTTAAATTCAACTCACAAGTCATCCAAAACAAAACTTAAAAAAAAAAAAAAACGTTCTCACATCTCTTTAAAATACATCTTCTAAAAACGCACCAGAAACTTTGTTGAAATCTTCTGTGTGTGTGTGCGCGCGCGCGAGCCCGTGCATACATGCATGCGTACGTAGCTGCATATATTTGTCTGTCCGTACTCGAAGCGTACCACTATAATTCTTTTGTAGTTATTTCCCTTTCCTTGGCCCAACTCATATCTGCGGGTCTCTCGTCCACAGTGTGATTTGAAGCTGCCCTGATATTAAAACAGCAAAATATCAACAACAAGAAATTAAAAAAAAGATAAGAAAAGAAAAGAAAGGTACTGACAAGAATCTATATCCTCCTGCCTTTCATTCAGTTCACGCGTAGAAACACTATATATACAGCAAGGGAAGGAATTAGAAGTTCTGAATCGATAAAAATTACTTCCCCTGTCTGAAAATGCTCAACATTTGTTTCAATACAAAGTGATTTCATTTCTAATAAATTCGCTGAATGATCATGCATTCCTGTTAGATCAACACCAACCATTAGTGGCATTGTCGTTGGGCCATATATTTCACCATTTTACTCTGTGTGGTTATAATGAACTCTGTAGTGTTTGTGCAATCTTTGCTGACAGAGCGCGCAAAGAAAAAAAAAAAAAAAAAAAGGTGAGGTGACTGCAGGCGGAAACTGACACAACCTAAATGACTGTTCCGTATGTTAGACAAGAAGAAAGAAAAAAAAAAAAAAAAGGGGGGGGGGGCAAACAAATGACAAAACAAAACACGACGCGTTTCGAGACCTCTTTGACCTTCTTCTTCAGGCAAGATTAACCAACATTTGGGACAATTCGAAACGAAGAACGAGCAACCAGCCACTTCTCTTCTTGTAACTACTTGGCGCAAAATGAATCCATTGAAGTCAGTTCACACGTAGAAATATTAGTTTATTCCGCCATGGAAAGGAATTAATTCCCTTGTCTGAAAATGGTCAGCATTAGTTTGAATAGAAAAGTTTTCTTTTTTTCATTTGTAATGAATTTGCTGATCGGGCACAAAAGAAATCTATCAAAAACATTAGCTTATACCGCCAAGGGAATAAATTAGAAGTTCTGAATCGAAAGAGTTAAAAGTTTATATTTGTTGAATTTTGGTCTGTCTGCGTTGGATATCCGAATTAATCACACACACACACACACACACACACACACACACACACACACACACACGCACACACGCACGCACACACGCACACACACACACACACAAAATGTTGCATGGCAACCTTCCAACTCAAAATGGACACGCTTAAACGCCGTCTGTTTCAATCCCCAAGGTACACCATTGCAGACAACGGAGTATGCTGGTTATTCAGTGGAACTCCTGGGCAATCAATTTCGTTAGAATGAGTTTCAGACATCCAGAGACCAAGAAACCAACCACGTGTACCGTGCATAGACTGAGCTATGTACTGTTCGGGGGCAGGGTGCATTCCCACCCCCAGATGTGGATGCGTCACACCTCTGCCACAATGACACCTGCATACTGCCAGACCACATCAGTCTGGAGCCCAGTACAATCAACTGTCAGAGAAAATCCTGTGTAGCAGAGGGTCATTGCTCAGGTCACGGCCTGTACCCCCAATGCCTTCTCCACCTCCAACTGTAAGGGATCAGGAGCCAGCACAGGCGTTGTGCTCACACTGACGTCACTACTGTCATACCATCATGCAGGGGCGGGGCAGGGAGGGAAGGAGTCGGGGGAGGGACTGCAGGCGGAAATGGAAACCTAGTTCCAAGAGAAATGACTACGCCGCCGGACAAACCAATGACAAGACAAACACGACGCCTTTCCAGACCTCTTGTGTCTTCTTCCTCGGGAACATGAAACACCATTTGGGACCATTCAACACGAACAACGAGCAATCACTCACTTTTGTTCATCATGATGGGGCAAGAGTTACTCTACTTCTTCGTACGCGTCGCGTTTTGTCATGTCATTTGTTTGTTTTGTTTGTTAAGCGGCATAGTCCTTTTATTTTTTTGGAAAGAAAAGGCTGATTCAATCCCACAAAGAGCGATTCAGTGAAGATATTCCTGGTCAACCCCAACCGAATTACTGCCCTTTGTTTTCTTGAAGGAATTACTGCCTTTTGCTTTAAATTTTTTTTTTTTTTTTTTACAAGGTTTCTTTAATTGTTTTTCTCAACATCCATTCACCTTGTGCGCACGAAAGAAACGCATGAAAAGGACTACACATGGAGTGAACATAAGCCGACTGTATTGAATTAGAGAGGAAGAGTATGGACAATAAATATGAAGAGGGGAGCGGAGGCGCGGGGGGGGGGGGGGGGGGGGGGGGTGGGGGGTCAAAAAGAGGAACGATTTAGTTCCGTTGAACCTATATTTGTTGTGGTGGTGGCTGACGTTGTTACTGTGGTGGTTGCTGTTGCTGTTGTTACGTGTCATCGTTCTGTGCATTCTTCGCTACGCTGCTCATTAATGACGCTCTGCTATACACAAACCACACTTCATTCCGACACAGCCTTAGCCACAACAAATCCACAGGGAGCAATGTTTCAGACAGAACTAATATCAACAGGAACAACTGACCAATAAAATCAGCAGTGAAGGTCTATGTAGCCAGGTGTCAAATGGGCACATCTCTCGTGGTGACCATCAGCAGATGAAATGTCTGTTCGGGAGTTACCTTTCCCCTTACCTCCCCTGATTGATCAATCTTGGATTAGTTCGTGTCAAATCTTTCAAATGGGAGTGCCTCAGAACCTATTTCATCATTATGTCTATGTCGCTGAAGTCATACAAATGAATGTATTTGATTCTTTACAACTGTGTTGGACCGAAAAGCCTATATTTTCTAAAATAAACTGGTGTTTTGCACGATCGATTTTGGCGTCATTTCTTATCCATCACCCTCCAGTTGAAGTGATTTGTTCAGGAATTACCTTCCCCCTTACCTCCCTTGATTGATGAATCTGGATTGCTTTGTGTTAACTCTTTAACATATATGTGCCTCGAAACCTATATCATTATTATGTATACGTCGCTAAAGTCACAACAATGAATGTATTTTATAACCTTGGACCAAAAAGCCCTTATTTTCCCTAAAATGGTTTCTCGCACAATCAATTTTGGCCCTATTTTTCATCTTCTGCCTACCAAACCTGGACTGTTTCTTGATTTGCCAAACGTTTGTGAGAAAAACTGTCGAATCCGAAAACGTTCATTCCAAGTCAAGTGCGTAAGCTGTCATTTCGTGGATCGCATGTCTACGATCTTTTCCGCACAAGTTTGCGACTCTACGACATGACTGACGATGCCGACCTGTCTGGAACAGTCGTTTTCTTCGTTCCACTTTGTGTCATTGTCTATGATAAATACAACTGAAAATGTATAGACATTATGGGTCCATTTCACAGAGTATTTTTTCATCGAAAATCATATCCAGAACTCATGTCGACAGCCAGGCGAGGAGGAAGGCCAGTTGTTGTTGGTACTCCTTTTCAAAGACCAAGTTCTCCGCTCAGATACAGTCTTGGAGAATCACATCTACAGGTGTGAACAGACTGAAACGCCTGCTGTTCAGTCATGACAAATAGAGTTCATGCTGTTTGGTGTTCCTCATCGCAATAGAGAAACATTGGACACAAACTCGTTCACTGCGGGTTCATTCTCCGATTTTAATCACCAACAATGTCTTACAGCGACAACGTTATCCAGTGTGACATGTTTCATATTATTCCTTGGGTTCTGAAGTTGTCGTCCATAGTCTATGAATATGTTGGAATGCTTTGAACGGACGGCGAAGCAGAGAACACAAAAGCTACGACAGAAAGCACCAACTTGTGTCAGTTCCGCATCGCCAGGCCCGTTTGGTCTGCGGCACCGTGTTGCTGATCACACACACACACACACACACACACACACACACACACACACACACACACACACACACACACACACACACGTACACACCATTATTGTTATCTTGCCAGAAAGACGTCAAGTGTAAGTTCAGATGATAATTAGGTAATGTAATCACTGATTGAACATGACACATAAGACGTCTTCAGCACTGTTTAATGACATTTCACTAATGAACAAGGGAATTGGTCAAAAGCAATATCCCAGACAACGTGACAAACAGAAATAATACACAAAAACATAACACACCATGAGACAGAACGGAGAGGCTGAGAGGAAATACGAGAGTCAGACAGACAGACAGACAGACAGACAGACAGGCAGACAGACAGACAGAGAGACAGACAGGCAGGGAGACAGACAGACACGGAGAGACACAAGAGGCACAGCAATGAGTAGAGACGAAAGAGTGAGACAAATAGAGATAGACAGAGGAAAGCAGGGATGAGAAGATGTACGAAATGACAGCAACCAACAACAGCAACATGAACAAAAGACATCAGCAAACAAAAAAAAAAAGAGAAATAACTGACGAACGACTTTTGTTCATAAAAGAAATCAAGAGAGAAAGACACAAAAGAAAGAAAGGACTTTGAAAGTGGGTGCAAAAAGAAAGAAAAAAGAAAAAAGAGAGAAAAGAATATGCACAGGAAGAAAGAACGAAAGAAAGGGAGTAAAGAAGACTGGAGGATAGAAAGAAAGAAGGAAAGATCGATAGATAGAAAGAAAGACAGACATCAACCAACAACAAAGAAAGAAATGCACACCAAAAGTTGCCATCCGTCTGTCTGGAGAGACAATGGTGTTGCGCCATGGATCAGTCAGTTGCGCCATGGATCAGTCAGTTGCGCCATGGATCAGTCAGTTGCGCCATGGATCAGTCCGCCCAGCCATACAGCAACAGGTCTACACAGCAGGATCAGTCACCAGCCAGCAGAAAGAGATCAACTGTCCTCTCCAATATAAGATAAGGCTGTTCATCCAAACGGACACGACTCACTCAGAACTTTTCTCTCACTTCATGATGAAACAGTGAGAACTGACATTCCGCCTATAGAACAGACATGTATACACTTACCTATGCGTAAGCAAGTAAAGTAGATGTGTGAAATTGCACTTAACTTGTGTCAGTTCTCTGTTGTTCAATCAGTGTTTGCACTTCTCTCTTCAGTTCTGTCTCTCGGAGCTACAAGTGCTTTTCAGAGTACAGGCCTAAGGAAACTTATCTCAGAGCCACTATTGAGTACTTTCACAGTACCCAGAATAAATGACAATTTCTTTCGATGACTAGTACCGGAAAGTTGCTCCTTCCACCACTAGTAAGAGAGAGGGTGGAGGTGAAATGTTAATATAATTCTCATAGAGAAATTATTCCAAGTCCTTCCCTACAGGACTCACCTACCACTCTCAACATTTCACATACGTTTGCATATGTTGGTTCACATTTGAGCCCGGAATATTTTTATTAGCAACAACAGGATCCCCCCCCCCCCCCCCTCTTGACCTGATCATTCTTGTTGTTGTTGTTGTGTTTCTTGGTTGTTGTTTTTTCCACAAAGGTTCTCATGCAATTAATTGTTGCAGTTTTTTTCCCCCATGTATTTTGTTTGCTTTGATTCTTACTGTATATAGATTTTTTTTCTTGCCCAGAGGGCCGAATGTAAACAATTAGTCCACTATTCTCTTAAAATGAAATTCTCTCTCTCTCTCTCTCTCTCTCTCTCTCTCTCTCTCTCTCTCTCTCTCTCTCTCTCTCTCTCTCTCTCTCTCTCTCTCTCTCTCTCTCTCTCCCCTCTGCTGCTTTGACGGCTGTCTCCATAATCAGTCCTCTGCCTTTCAGCTCTCTCTCTCTCTCTCTCTCTCTCTCTCTCTCTCTCTCTCTCTCTCTCTCTCTCTCTCTCTTTATTTATTTATTTAGACGGCTGTCTCCATAATCAGCCCTCTGCCTTTCAGCTCTCTCTCTGTCTATTTATTCATCATTTATTTATTTATTTATTTTGACGGCTGTCTCCATGATCAGTCCTCTGCCTTTCAGCTCTCTCTCTCTCTCTCTCTCTCTCTTTATTTATTTATTTATGTATTTATTTATTTTGACGGCTGTCTCCATGATCAGGTCTCTGCCTTTCAGCTCTCTCTCTCTATTTATTATTTATTTATATGTATATATACAATAACGTACTGTTCACCCAGAGGAATTCAATATAATCACCTAGACTCTTCCCGTGCCCTCCCTTCTCCCACCCTCCCCTTCCAACAGTACCCCCACCTTTCATCTCCCTTCTCCCCACCCTCCCCTTCCAACAGTACCCCCACCTTTCATCTCCCTTCTCCCCACCCTCCCTTCCAACAGTACCCCCACCTTTCATCTCCCTTCTCCCCACCCTCCCCTTCCAACAGTACCCCCACCTTTCATCCCCTTCTCCCCACCCTCCCCTTCCAACAGTACCCCCACCTTTCATCTCCCTTCTCCCCACCCTCCCTTCCAACAGTACCCCCACCTTTCATCTCCCTTCTCCCCACCCTCCCCTTCCAACAGTGCCCCCACCTTTCATTTCCCTTCTCCCCACCCTCCCCTTCCAACAGTACCCCCACCTTTCATCTCCCTTCTCCCCACCCTCCCCTTCCAACAGTACCCCACCTTTCATCTCCCTTCTCCCCACCCTCCCCTTCCAACAGTACCCCCACCTTTCATCTCCCTTCTCCCCACCCTCCATTCCAACAGTACCCCCACCTTTCATCTCCCTTCTCCCCACCCTCCCCTTCCAACAGTACCCCCACCTTTCATCTCCCTTCTCCCCACCCTCCCCTTCCAACAGTACCCCCACCTTTCATCTCCCTTCTCCCCACCCTCCCCTTCCAACAGTACCCCCACCTTTCATCTCCCTTCTCCCCACCCTCCATTCCAACAGTACCCCCACCTTTCATCTCCCTTCTCCCCACCCTCCATTCCAACAGTACCCCCACCTTTCATCTACCTTCTCCCCACCCTCCCCTTCCAACAGTACCCCCACCTTTCATCCCCCTTCTCCCCACCCTCTCTTCCAACAGTACCCCCACCTTTCATCCCCCTTCTCCCCACCCTCCCCTTCCAACAGTACCCCCACCTTTCATCTCCCTTCTCCCACCCTCCCCTTCCAACAGTACCCCACCTTTCATCCCCCTTCTCCCCACCCTCTCTTGCAACAGTACCCCACCTTTCATCCCCTTCTCCCCACCCTCCCCTTCCAACAGTACCCCCACCTTTCACCCTCCTTTTACTCTACCTCCTCCCTATCTTCATCATCTACCCTCACTGCCACACCCTTCAGTCAAGCCTTCTCTTAGACCTTCTCCTCCAGGCGCTTGACCTTCTTCCTCCCTACCAGCTCCTCCTATAGGATTCCTTTATGCACACACCTGTTGGTGACAACTCTTCTTCCTCCCTACCAGCTCCTCCTATAGGATTCCTTTATGCACACACCTGTTGGTGACAACTCTTGACCTTCTCTCCCTACCAGCTCCTCCTATAGGATTCCTTTATGACACACCTGTTGGTGACAACTCTTCTTCCTCCCTACCAGCTCCTCCTATAGGATTCCTTTATGCTACACACCTGTTGGTGACAACTCTTCTTCCTCCCTACCAGCTCCTCCTATAGGATTCCTTTATGTACAACCTGTTGGTGACAACTCTTACTTCTTCTCCCTACCAGCTCCTCCTATAGGATTCCTTTATGACACACCTGTTGGTGACAACTCTTCTTCCTCCCTATCCAGCTCCTCCTATAGGTTTCCTTTATGTACACACCTGTTGGTGACAACTCTTCTTCCTCCCTACCAGCTCCTCCTATACGATTCCTTTATGCACACACCTGTTGGTGACACTCTTCTTCCTCCCTACCAGCTCCTCCTATAGGATTCCTTTATGTACACACCTGTTGGTGACAATCTCCTTCTTCCTCCCTACCAGCTCTCCTATACGATTCCTTTATGACACACCTGTTGGTGACAACTCTTCTTCCTCCCTACCAGCTCCTCCTATAGGATTCCTTTATGCACACACCTGTTGGTGACAACCTCCTTCTTCCTCCCTACCAGCTCCTCCTATAGGATTCCTTTATGTACACACCTGTTGGTGACAACTCTTCTTCCTCCTACCAGCTCCTCCTATAGGATTCCTTTATGCACACACCTGTTGGTGACAACCACCTTCTTCCTCCCTACCAGCTCCTCCTATAGGATTCCTTTATGTACACACCTGTTGGTGACAACTCTTCTTCCTCCCTACCAGCTCCTCCTATAGGATTCCTTTATGTACACACCTGTTGGTGACAACTCTTCTTCCTCCAGTTTGACCTGACCTTCTTCTCCTCCCAGCTCCTATAGGATTCCTTTATGTACACACCTGTTGGTGACAACTCTTCTTCCTCCCTACCAGCTCCTCCTATAGGATTCCTTTATGACACACCTGTTGGTGACAACTCTTGACCTTCTTCCTCCCTACCAGCTCCTCCTATAGGATTCCTTTATGTACACACCTGTTGGTGACAACTCTTCTTCCTCCCTACCAGCTCCTCCTATAGGATTCCTTTATGTACACACCTGTTGGTGACAACTCTTCCTTTTCCTCCCTACCAGCTCCTCCTATAGGATTCCTTTATGTACACACTGTGGTGACAACTCTTCTTCCTCCCTACCAGCTCCTCCTATAGGATTCCTTTATGTACACAACCTGTTGGTGACAACTCTTCTTCCTCCCTACCAGCTCCTCCTATAGGATTCCTTTATGTACACACCTGTTGGTGACAACTCTTCTTCCTCCCTACCAGCTCCTCCTATAGGATTCCTTTATGCACACACCTGTTGGTGACAACTCTTCTTCCTCCCTACCAGCTCCTCCTATAGGATTCCTTTATGTACACACCTGTTGGTGACAACTCTTCTTCCTCCCTACCAGCTCCTCCTATAGGATTCCTTTATGTACACACCTGTTGGTGACA
>CM065741.1:1777541-1790041 GCA_033310375.1 Conus canariensis
AGATCCACCTTACATATTGAAAAATGTCATCGATATTCATTTAGAAAATACATACAAAAACTATTTGAAAATCTATACGGATGGTTCAGTGCTAGATAATCAAGATACAGGAGCAGCATTTTCAATACCTGATTTAAAAGTGGAAAAGTTGTACCATCTTGGTAGACATTTTTCAATTTTCAGTGCTGAGCTTGTTGCCATTTTGATGTCATTACACCACGTCTTGAGTTTTCCTATTAACTCTTGTCAAATTCTAGTATGCACCGATTCTAAATCGGCCCTTAGCGCTATTCAGTCTTCCAATCCAAAAGTACGTGCTGAGATGATAACAGAAATAAACCATGTCATACATCTTCTGTCAGCTAAATGCATTACAGTTACATTTTGCTGGGTACCCTCTCATTGTGGAATTTCAGCAAATGAGAGGGTCGATCAGGCTGCAAGAAAGGCAGCCCGAAATGTCGAAGGATCAATACCACTTGACATTCCTTTAGATTTAAGTGAATGTTATTCTTTAATAAACGAAGCGTCCAGTAAACATTTTAGAAATGTATTAGAGAACTCAGAAATTAACTATTACCGCAACTGTATTAAACCCAATTCTGGGAAAAATATATTGGCCTCATCAAGACCCAACCTTGTCTCCGTACCTAGAGAAATACAAAGCTTAATGCACAGAATGCGTTTGAATTCACTTCGAACAAAATTCAGCAAAAATGTTACATGTATGTGTGGAGAAAAAGTTGGAGTTGAACATCTATTAATTTACTGTCCAAGAGCAAAGGAGATTATTAGCAAAACTGGTGACGATACTTCATGTGATGGATCCGGTTCCCTGTCTCTATCTAGAGTATTAAATGACTGGGTTTATCTTTACACAATTTGCAAAAGTTTGTCATGTAGTTCAGTTGGTATTTATCTTTAAATTTGTTTAACATTTTTTTGAGTGGTTAACCGTTCGTCCTACACATTAACTGACCTGCATCGTACTACCTATCCAGATATAGACAGTGCTCAAGAACTGACAAAGTGGTCCATTGGACGTTTCTTTATACTTTTACACATTGTGTAATTGGATTTTTTTTTTCACTTTAAATAATGTTTTCCCGAGGCGCGGGGGGGGGGGGGGGGGGTGCTTTATTTGTTATTGTAATTGAATCATACAGGCATGCACATGTTCACACACACACACACACCACACCACACACACACGCACGCACGCACGCACGCACGCACGCACGCACCACCACACACACACACACACACACACACACACACACACGCATGCGTGCGCGCACACTCACACACACTCACATCGTCTGATATCACTTTTAGTGGGAAGACGTTAAACTGAAGAACAACAACAACACACACACACACCTTGGCATGTCCATCTGGAAAGCCACAGCAGTTGGTGAAGGGAGACAGATTTTGTTTTCCCACCTGTCTCCTACCCAGAGTTAAGTCAGACGTGAGCTCAGCTGGGAAAACTGGAACAAACCTGTTGAGTTTCATATTTCATATTTAAGGCATGCGTCTCTGGGAGTGTTGCTCAAATTTCCTGACGAACACGTCAGGTGTCTGTACCTCTCGGGCGTGGTTGACACCAGGATATATTAAGGAAATAGGCGTGAAATATAGCCTTCTCATATAGTCTCAGATCAAAATGAAAAGCCGTTTCATTATA
The DNA here is from genome assembly GCA_033310375.1 of Conus canariensis. Taxonomy (NCBI): domain Eukaryota; kingdom Metazoa; phylum Mollusca; class Gastropoda; order Neogastropoda; family Conidae; genus Conus; species Conus canariensis. Next base: position 1,779,229 of record CM065741.1, read on the forward strand.
TTCTTTATCCTCATCCTGATATATCGGCCAAGAAAGAACGGCATCGTGTTTCAAGTCAGAGGGAAGGGGAGGAGGGGGGAACGACCTTTCTTTGAAGGAGGAGGAGGAGGATGTTGATGATGTTGATGTTGGTGGTGGTAGTGGTGGTGGTGGTTGTGGTGCTGGTGACAATGGTGTGATGATGATGATGATGATGATGATGATGATGATGATGCAGTGCTGCTGCTGCTGCTGCTGCTGCTGATGATGATGATAAAAGGTAGTATTGCGACATGGGGAATCGTTGTATAACATTACATTACATTATACTAAAACCTAATAAAATGGTAAAAGGGGTGGAAGCAGCAGTCGTTAAAATATCATGCACACACACACACACACACACACACACACACACACACACACACACACACACACATACACACACGCACATACGTACACACACACACACACACACACACACACACACACACACACACACACACACACACACACGCACACACACACAACTTAAGAAAAAACAAACAAACAAATAAACAAAACTAGCAATTGATTAAACAACATCACTTGTTTCAGTTGATGAAATGCTGAAATGAAGAATATTGTGAGAACATCGTGTGATGTGACAACTGACCAGTGCACCGTCGAGCAATGTGTGTTGTGACAGCTAATAACTAGAACAATTCTCCGGAACCAAACCCAACATCCCTTTAGTAACTAATTCCATTCAGTGGTAGCTAAGTCAGTTAGTGCCACACCTGGCATCTTAATCAGCTCTGAACTAAATGCTAATTAACCCAACGTCACAGCTGTGCAGTTGTATATCAGTCACGGTGGTTTACTTCTTTCCAACCATGCGTTTCGATTTCCTGCCCATTCTCCACCAATGCCATTAGCGAGGCAACCTGCGCGCAATATCTTTACGATGTTTCCCTTGTCCAAGCAATTTCTGACGCACTTAAACACTTCGATACAAAATAAGCGTACGTTGTCAAAGGGGATAAAGGGAGGTGAGGGAGGGGGGGGGGGGATGCTGAACAGCTGGTGTAGGACAGCTTTGAAGGGGGGAAGGGAGATGTTAGGAGGATGGGGGCAGGGTGAAGGAGGAAGGGAGGAGGACGCAAGAAGGGAGGGTTGGTGAGGGAACATAGATACGAGTATTTACAGTACTGGATATGTATTGCAAAGAAAGGGACGTGGACAGAGCAGGGGTGGACACTAAGGGGGCGCAAATCAAAGGGAAGGAAGGGTGGATGGCAGATCTGGGAAGGGGAATGGGTGGAAATGAGGAGAGAGAGAGGAGAGAGAGAGAGAGAGAGGAGAGAGAGAGAGAGAGAGAGAGAGAGAGAGAGTTATTGGATTTCTGCTTACACACGCATTTTATGTTACTCATTGTCAGACATTTCAATTAGGCACGTCGGCTGCTGTATTGACCAGGCAACCTCCTTGTCGATTGTCACGTGACACGTTACCTATAAAAAGCCGGGACTGTCGTGCGCACGTTCAATCCACCTGCAGATCTCCTGCTGCTCTCTTCGCCTAGGTAAGAGATACATTTCTGTTGTTGTTGTTGGGTTGAGTTGGCTTTCGTTGTGAGTGAGTGAGTTTGTTTGTTTGTTTTTGTTTGTTTGTTTGTTTTTACTTAGAGTCGAATCACACTTGTTGCTATTAGACTTACAACAAATGGAAACCAGGAGAAGGAGAGCGTTTATAAAAATCTATTGATTTGATACACGGAAAGCACTTTTGCTGTTTGCACAGTTTCTGGTTTGTGGGTGATTGCTTTGATAGAATCATGTACAGTGACATCCACGCACGACTCTTTATGTAATGAAGTCATCCTTGAACAATGAACAAGAATAATGGTCCACTGATAGAAGGCTTGAACAATTGCATGCTATATTTCAGGGGAGATTTGGTTTGGTTTTCCATGAATTCAGTTGCAGCTTGTATACTAAATATGACAAATACCGTGGACAAGATACGATTTCATACTTCTCTGGAAGCTGGTCACTTTTCACACCTTTGCTTCGTGGTTCCAGCATTGCGGCTATCTAGGCATGCTGCCAGTGCTTTATTTTCCAGTTAGCCACCAGGAGGAATAATACCATGGTGACAATTCTGAAAAAAATTTAAAAACCATGAAATGCTGCGGTGGTGTTCTTTATCATGGTTACTGGCTTTTTAAAGTTAGAAATAGAATACCAATAGAATGAACTTAAAAGGGCAAGTAACTTTTACTAAATATACTAGAAGCTTCTGATGAAGACAACTCGCACATCCTCATAAATGTTTCATTGTGGGGACTCAGATTCTCTATGACAGGGGCTTTTATTTCAAGTATCAAATTGGAAGACTTATTGATAAAGCACTGCCTAAAATCGTAGACGAACGAATCAAGACAAAACACGACGCGCCTCGACCTCTTAGGTTTCATTCAGGCAAGATAACACTCGGGACTACGAACATGAACGAGCAATTATTAATCTACATCCACTTCAGCACAGAATAGGCGTTCAATAATGAAGTTGAAACATCAGTTGTCTCTCTTTCAACAACGGTTGGATTTGTAGCTTTCCACGGTTGTATGATACTGTTAACTCTCTCTCTCTCTCTCTCTCTCTCTCTCTCTCTCTCTCTCTCTCTCTCTCTCTCTCTCTTGCATACCGTATATTCAGTCAAAGCAATCATAATATGAAATAAACTACCGTCCTGCTGATTGCCATTCCACACATATATCCATTCATACTGTCACACCTACATGTATGCAAGCGTGAACATATGTATATATATACACACACACACAGACACAAACACACACACACGCACACGCACGCACGCACGCATGTGTGCCTGTGCATGTGATTCGCAAGCACACACACACACAAGCAGCCAGGCAGGCAGGCAGGCAGGAAGACGGACAGACAGACGGACAGACGGACAGACACACACACACACACACACACACACATTTTTGTATTAGTGCAGTCCATGTAAGTCAATATTTCAACGCCTCGCCATCTCGTTAGATTTATTCTTATGTGACATGTCTTGTCCATAAGACCCTTTCTCCAAATCTGTGCCTATCTCAGATTTTTATTCATTTATTTATTTACTTATTCATTCATGCATTTGTTTTCATTTATTTAAACAGTAAACAAGTGGGGTAAGTTTTGCTCCCATAAGAAAACCTAACACGGAGTAACTTTTATTCAAGACTGGCACAGCCTTTTAAACTTGAATAAAGTCAGACAAATACATAGACGAACAATCTAATAGTGGGGGAAAAAACAAGCGCAGGCCAACAACTGAAATCTTTGAGCCTACGCTTGAAGATCCACCCGAAGATGCAAGGAAGATCAAAAGACAAACACACAGACGGAGAGAAACAAACACAAATAACCTCAATTTAATCAAAACAAAATTGGAAATGAAATGAAGCAGGGAACAGTAAACAAACTGTGTGTTTGTCTTTTGATCTCCCTTGCATCTTCGGGTGGATCTTCAAGCGTAGGCTCAAAGATTCAGTTGTTGGCCTGCACTTGTTTTTTCCCCCACTGGTAGATTGTTCGTTTATGTATTTGTCTGACTTTATTCAAGTTCAAAAGGCTGTGCAGTCTTGAATAAAAGTTACTCCGTGTTAGGGTTTCTCATGGGAGCAAAAGTTACCCCACTTGTTTATTGTTTGTTGTTCCCTGCCTCATTTCATTTCCAATTTTATTTATTTGTTTATTTATTCATACATCTATTTATCTCTCTGTAGTAATATTTGGTGTAGATTTAAGATTAACAGGGAGTGTTTTCAATATCCAAACAGTTGTTTAGCAAATTATTTATTCTTTTAACTATTATTACTGTGGCTGACTAGAATGTTTATCTCAGAAATTCTTCCTTTATCACAACTGGTTAATTTAAAAATCCTGCTTTTCTCAACATCCTTTAGACTTCAGAAAATCATAAGTTTCAAACAGCTCTTAATCCTTTGCCTTTAAGTGAGTGTAGGTTAAAGTACCTAGCTTTTTTTAACACAATCCATTCCTTTACATTCTCTAAACAGTGAGTACCTTTTCTTTGAAAACTGTTAAGGGCACCAGATTGTCTTTTCAGACAAGGATGCCATACAGCAAATGCGTATTCCACATGAGGTGTGCTTAGTGCTTTGTAAAGTAAAAGAAAATGCAGGATCATCAAGATGGGATATTGTTCCTATTGTAAGTCCAAACACTTGATTTTCTTTGTTGATAACACTTTGGGTGTTTGTGTCAAATGATAATTCACTCCCAGATCCTTCTTGTTGAAATTGCAGAACTCGGTTTTCTTTGCTGTGTTGTCCACTGTCGTGTGATATTCCTTTGCACGATTCTTTTTGTCGGTACAAAATGATTGCACATCTTGACACATTGAAATATATATTCCATGTTCTGACCACTTTTGTGGTTCATATTAATCATTTTGAATTTAATGGCAATCCTGAGCATGTCCATACACCTTTGTATCATCTGCAAAGACTTTGCATGTACCTTTCTGTGTAGTCCAGGTGTATCATCTGCAAAGACTTTGCATGTACCTTTCTGTGTAGTCCAGGTGTATCATCTGCAAAGACTTTGCATGTACCTTTCTGTGTAGTCCAGGTGGTCATTAATGAAGACTTTTAAAAGCATGAGTCCAAAAACACTTCTTTGTGGAGGACCACCTCAGATTCGACACATGAGGACTGGATACTGCCTATTCTTACATCTTGAGATCTTCCTATCAGAAACGCACCAACAAAAGTTTCATAGGGGTGTATTTTCCGTTAAATTCCATGGACTTCGTTTCTAAATAATGCATACCTTTTCAACCTTATATACGTTATTAAGTTCTCTCAAGAAGTGTTTGAGAGTAGGCTTCACATTGTTTATTCCACATCCGTAATTATCATCTTTAGCTAACAAAATCGTGTTTTTAAAATACTCACATCCGTTTATATCATGTTTAGCCCGTAGAATAATATGTTTAAAAACCTCGTCAATTTTTGTGTCTTCATTGTTTATGAGTAGAATCAGTTCGATGTAAATTTCAATCTGCTACATTGTTCACATCTTCCTTTTCACTTTTTTCCATTGCCCCAGAATTGTTTTGCAAACTGACATTACCTCGGGTAATGTTGATACACGTACTCTGTGTGACAAGAGCTGGGAGTGGTAGGTGGGTCCACTAGGGGAAGGACTTGGAATAATTTCTCTGTGATAATTATACTAACATTTCAACTCCACCCTCTCTCTTACTAATGGTGGAAGGAGCACCTTTCCAGTACTATTCATAAAAAGAAATTGATATTTTTTTCTGGGTACTGTTAAAATACTCAGTAGTGGCTCTGAGATAAGTTTCCTTAGGCCTGTACTCTAACAAGTACTTGTAGCTCCGAGAGACAGAATTGAAGAGAGAAGTTCAAACATTTAACACAGATTGAACGACAGAGAACTGACACAAATTAAGTGCAATTTCACACATCCACTTTACTTGCTTACAGATGGGTACGTATATACATGTCTGTTCTATAGGCTGAATTTCAGTTCTCACTGTTTCATCATTAAGTGATGGAAAAGTTCTGAATGAGTTGAGTCCGTTTGGATTAACAGCTTTATCTTATATTGGAGAGGATAGTTGATCTCTCTCTTGTGGCTGGTGACTGATCCTGCTGTGGAGACCTGTTGCCGTAGTGCTGGGCTGTGGTGTGTCTCCACAACCAGTCTTTCTCAATGGTTGTGGCGTAGCCCCGGTTTAAAGTGTAGCCACGGTGTTTGGCATAACCCCAGTTTCAGGCGTAGCCACAGAGTATGGTTTAGCCACAGTTGGTAGTGTAACCACGGTCCCTGGTATTTACTGGGATGAATCAGAGGGAGATCACCATGCCCTCTTTCTTGATTAACCCTGGCGTCTGCTTGTTCCTTACTTCTGACTTACAGCTGGTCTTCAGGAAAAGTGGAGGGGAAGTGCTCCGTGTCCCTATTTCAAACACTAAACTGAGTATTTCCGAATGGTTCCAGTGAGACGGGCTGTCGCTCAAGGTAAGGAGAGGGAGGAGACTTCACTGTCATTTGGCCAATCACAACTATGGAAACTGTAGTTGTGTGAACTGAAAACGACGTAGGATAATTTATGCACGCAGTAGAAGATTGGACGCAAATTTGTCAAGCGATGGGAAACACAATGTCGTAATTGACCAGGTGTCCGCAGCGTGCAGACGGTGGATATGAGGGGGGGGGGGGGGGGGGGGGGATAAGCAACAGTGTTACGACGCGATGTAAATTACTTTTCTGTGTCACACCGCCCTGTTAAGGAGTGAGGGAAGGTTGAAAGGGGAAGGGAGGTGGAAAGAGAACGACGAAGCCCGTCGTGTGCGTGCCATAACGTAAACTTTTTCTTGTAACATACAGCGTTAAGCTGGGCAGCCCATGCCGTTCTACGAGAGAGAGAGAGAGAGAGAGAGAGAGGGGGGGGAGAGGGGAAGAAGGTCTGGTGCCTTTGTGTCAAGTGAAGGGGGGGGGGGGGGGGGGTAGAGAGGGGAGAGTTGGCATAGATGTGAAATCTATTCTGCCTTTTGTGTGACAGGGGACTGATCGGATGGATATGTCAAGCGCTTCGTCACACTCTATAAATGGTCAGATGGATTCAGACGTGGACTATCAGGATTCTTTGTTTAAAGTCCATAGTCTGAATGGCAACAGACTGATTCAGTGAAAGACTGGCCCATTAATTGCTCAGAGAACTTAACTCTTATGAAGTCAGATGGATCTAGTGGCAGATTATCAGGACTCGTTGAAAGGTTAGAGGGGCTAACCTTTAAACAGTCGGACAGATCTAGAGTATGGCAATCATGATCTGCTGCTTCGATAGCATAATTTGTAGGTAGTCAGATGGATTCAGTAGCATATCATAAGGACCCACTGCTTAGCATAATTTGTTTGTTTCAAATGGTACCAGTGCCAGATGTTCAGAATCCACTGTTTATAGAGCATAATCTGGACAGAGTCAGGTGATCTACAGGCAGATTCTCAGGATGTAGTGTTTAAAAAGCAAAATCAGAATGAAGTCTGATAGATCATGTGACAGATTATCAGGACTGACTATTCATAGAACATAATCTGAATGAAGTCAGATGGATCTATAGGCAGGTTGTCAGGATCCACTGTTAATAGAACACAACCTATATGGAATCAGAAGCATCAGAGGCAAATCATCAGAATGTATTGTATAGAGAGCTTACTCTGAATGAAGTCAGATGAATCCGGTAGCAAAGCATTAGAATTGACTGTTTTAAGAGCATTTTTTTACAGTCAGGTAGACCCAGAGAGAGATTTTCATGATCCACTCTTTAGAGAGCATGATCGTTTTACAGTCATATAGACCTACAGAGAAATTTTCATGATCCACTCTTTAGAGAGCATGATCGTTTTACAGTCAGATGGACTTCGGCAGAGATTATCATGCTCCACTGTTTAGAGGGCATGGTCTGTATGGAGTCGGATACGTCCAGGAGTTGTCGATTTAAAGTACAAATTGTAACTCATGGCAAAGATGGAGGTCTGAGCTATCATGTTGGTCAAAGCGGCCCCCTCATCCATGTCATGATGGTGACATGTTTGCAGAAACTTCGTGCCATAATTCGTTCCGCTTCAGTTTGAAAACTGGCGGACGTAGGAAACTAGCCGCATCTGACAGGAGACAAACTGGCTGCTAAGTTGACAGCAGGTGTGAAATTTACTTTCTGCAAATGATTACGTGTCAGCTTGCTTGGTTTCTAACACTGTTAAGTGGATATTTTTGTTGTAGAATATTTTGCAAAGTGGTGTGTGTGTGTGTGTGTGTGTGTGCGTGCGTGCGTGCGTCCGTGTGTGTGTGTGTGTGTGTGTGTGTGTGTGTGTGTGTGTGCGTGCGTGCGTGCGTCCGTGTGTGTGTGTGTGTGTGTGTGTGTGTGTGTGTGTGTACACGCGAAAAAAACGTTTGTCTTGAGGGACATAATATTGGCAACAGAGTTTTAATACCACTTCCTACCAGACAAAAACATGTCCGTATTAATTTAAGCAACGTACAAAGACGAATGAATGAATCTATGAATGAAGGAATGAATCTATGAATAAATGAATGAAGGAATGAATCTATGAATAAATGAATGAATGAATCTATGAATAAATGAATGAAGGAATGAATCTCGGAATAAATGAATGAAGGAATGAATCTCTGAATAAATGAATGAAGGAATGAATCAAACAAAAAAAACTACCAAGCTACCTACCTACCTATCTACCTACCTGTCTACCTATCAACCTACCTGCCTGCCTATCTACCTGTCTACCTGCCTGTCTACCTACTAAGCAAGCAAGTAAGTAGGTAGGTAGGTAAGTAAGTGACCAACTAACTAAACAACTAACTAACTAAGTAATTGACTGATGGACTGACTAACTGGCTGGCTGGATGACTACCTGACTGACTGACTGACTAACTGATTAAGTGAGTGAGTGCCTAAATAACCAGCTACCAAAGTAATTAACCAACCAACCAATCTCCATGCTCAGAACCATTATCGTTTTTGTCCTAGTGACATGTTGGACGAGATATTGTAAGAGACATTTTTGCACAGCTCAGCAGCCGAAAAAAAAAAAAACGTAATTCTTACACAGTCAAGACAGCAAACGGTGAAGGTTTGCATTAGACTGAATGTGCATGCAGCAGATGCATTACAAATACTGCTCGTGTTGGCAATGGAAGTCAACTTGAAAGCAGCAACAAGCAACGCAAGACAAACAGACCTTGGCGATGGATACAAGATACCCCCGCTCAAGGCCTTCATGGAGACATGATGATTCAGGAGATGAGAAAAGAAGACGACCAAAAAAGACTCCAAAAAGCAGTCCAGCAGAGCCAGCAAGGGCAATGGACAAAGTTGGAGAATGCACTCCAAAGAAGTCTCACTTGGAATGACGTTTGGCACATGGCCCCTCTCAGGATCAGCTTCATTCTCAGATCTGCATATGACCTTCTGCCCTCAAATGCAAACCTGGTGAAGTGGGGAAAACCAGACGATCCTGCATGCCCCCTCTGCCATGAAAAACAAACGGTGGAGCATGCCCTAAGCTCACGTAAAGTACCCTGGCTCAAGGAAGGTACACATGGAGGCACAACCAAGTGCTCAAAGAGATTGTACAAGCAGTCTGGACTAGTACCAACACCACAAAAGGGAAAATCAGGACTCCAAAAGCACGCGCAACATTCTTCATGGCAGGAGGTCAAGAACAACAGTGCCACTCGGAACATGCAGGCAGAGTCTGCTGGATGGGGCAGATGACTGGGAGTGCACTGCAGACCTCCCAGAATGGAAGAGTCATCCAGAGATCATCAGCAAGAGTGGCATGAGACCAGACATAGTAGTCCACTCTCAGTCAACCAAGCAGCTGATCATGATCGAGCTCACGGTGCCATATGAGAACAGAATGGAGGCAGCTCAAATCTACAAGACTGAAAAGTATGCCGATCTGGCAAACAGCCTGAAGAGAGATGGCTATCAGGTCAAAGTCCTCACTGCAGAAATTGGAGCTAGGGGGGTTGTAGGAACGTCTGCATACAGCCTCATGAAACAGCTCTCAGTTGCAGGGAGGGAAAAAACCAGAGCCCTGAAAGAAATGGCAAAAGCGGCAGAGAGGTGTTCAAGCTGGATCTGGTCAAGGAGGAACAAAAGTGAACTTCGTAAGGCTCAACTTTCCTACAAATATCAGGTGCCCCAGTGGCTCAGTGGTTAGAGTGTGAGTCATTAAGTGGAAAATGAGCATGTCCAGAGGGTCATCGGTTCGAATCCCAACGATGACTCGTCCCAAGATGGGAAGAAAAGGGGGCAGCAGAGGGACATCCGGAGTCATGAACCGGGTGTGGCCCAACCCCCCTAGAGTGTCAGGAGATAAGGGCCGAAACACTTGCTTGAAGGGGGCTTCTCTTCTGAGGACTCTCTGCTGCCACGCTCTCCACAAGTTTCTTTCTACCAAATGACACTGCATACAAACCCACGGGTTTATCATAGTCTCTATCCACCAGGCTGGAAGGGTGGGGGATTTGACACGGTACAAATGCTCTCACCAGCTTGTTCCCATCTCTCTCTCTCTCTCTCTCTCTCTCTCTCTCTCTTCTCTCTCTCTCTCTCTCTCTCTCTCATACTAGTACATTTTTTTCCTCTTTTGTTCACATCGAAAGTTATGAAGCCATATCTTTGCCTGACTATCGAAGAAAAAAGTTTAGCATTACACGAGAAAATAAAATGATACTATTGGTATCTATTCGCAAACTTAGTAATACAACAAAATGAATGTTGAAGTATTTAGCCGCCAGATGAATATAAAAATCATTGAATAGACAAGGGTTGGCCTGCTGGTTTTCTTCTAGCAGGACGACAACAAGACAAGCACACAAACAAACATTGGAAGTAAACATGTAATGTGATAAACCAAGTGTTGATGAACGATTAATCAATTACTATAAAAACAAATTAAGGACATGCGTTGGGAGGAGGTAGGGAGATGGGATAAAAAAAAAATGTTGAAAAAAATGTATGTACATATTTTTATACATGAGAGTATATACTGAGCATTGAGAATAATGGAGTTCTGTTTTAACCAGAATCATTGGGTCATGCCTGCTCACAGTCGATTTTATTTCTCCTGGATTTGGACGGTAAGTCCAGTCCGAAGACACTGTGGCCATCCTGTCGTGTCACCTCAAGTAGAATACTAGCAATAATGTCCTGGTGTTTCCCATGCCGTGCATGAAGCATCACAACCTAGTG
>CM065741.1:1800041-1810041 GCA_033310375.1 Conus canariensis
CTGGCATACATTACTAGTGCAATGGTAGAACATCTGGCATACATTACTAGTGCAATGGTAGAACATCTGGCATATACAGACTTCCCCACGGGACAACAATGTATGAAAAAAAATGCAGTGATGGTCACGTGACACACACGTTTCTTCACTGCCGTTCACATATAGCTCTGTGATCACAGCTCTTGGTTATTGTCCGTTATAATAGTCCTGTGATCAACAGACCCGTCTCCCTTGTCTGTTCTCATGTGTGATCAAAGTCGGTCTGCCAGTTCTTCTGTGGTTTTGGTCCGTTATCATATAGTCCTGTGATCAACAGTCCTCGTCCCTTGTGGTTTTTGTCTCTAAGCTCGTGACATAAGCTCGTCCTGTGTTATCGAACACAGTCCTCGTCTTGTGGCTTTTGGTCCGTTATTCATATTAGCTCCTGTAACAACAGTCCTCGGTCCTTGTGTGGTCTTTGGTCCGTTATCATATAGCTCCTGTGATCAACAGTCCTCGTCTCCTTGTGGTGTTTTTGGTCCGTTATCATATAGCTCCTGTGACCAACAGTCCTCGTCTCCTTGTGTGTTTTGGTCCGTTCATATAGTGTCCTGTGGACCCCATCTAGTGTACAACATCTGTCTCCTTGTGGTGTTTTGAGTCCTTTTACTCATCAAGGTAACATCCTGTGGCATCATAACTAGTGATCACATCCTCGTCTCCTTGTGGTGTTTGGGTCCGTTCTCATATATTATACAGTGTCCTTGTGGGTCATCAATAGCTCGGTGTCAACAGTCACTCGTTGTGTTTTTGTCCGTTATCATATAGCTCCTGTGATCAACAGTCCTCGTCTCCTTGTGGTGTTTTGGTCCGTTATCATATAGCTCCTGTGATCAACAGTCCTCGTCTCCTTGTGGTGTTTTGGTCCGTTTCATATAGTCCTGTACAACAGTCCTCGTCTCCTTGTGGTGTTTGGTCCATATACTTCTTGATCAACAGTCCTCGTCTCCTTGTGGTGTTTTGGTCCGTTTCATATAGCTCCTGTGATCAACAGTCCCTCGTCTCCTTGTGGTTTTTGGTCCGTTATCATATAGCTCCTGTGATCAACAGTCCTCGTCTCCTTGTGGTGTTTTGGTCCGTTTCATTAAACCTCTGTGATCAAACTTCAACAGTCCTCGTCTCCTTGTGGTGTTTGGGTCCGTTTCATTCCATAAGTGCTCCTGTGGTATCACATTACCGTCACAGTCCTCGTCTCCTTGTGGGTGTTTTTGGGTCCGTTATCATATAGCTCCTGTGATCAACAGTCCTCGTCTCCTTGTGGTGTTTTGGTCCGTTATTCATATAGCTCCTGTGATCAACAGTCCTCGTCTCCTTGTGGTGTTTGGTCCATTATCATAGCTCTTGTGATCAACAGTCCTCTCCTTGTGTTTTGATCCGTTATCATATAGCTCCTGTATAACATCCTCGTCTCCTTGTGGTGTTTGTCCGTTATCATATAGCTCCTGTGATCAAAGTCCTCGTCTCCTTGTGGTGTTTTGGTCCGTTTCATATAGCTCCTGTGATCAACAGTCCTCGTCTCCTTGTGGTCTTTGGTCCGTTATCATATAGCTCTGTGATCAAAGTCCTCGTCTCCTTGTGGTGTTTGGCCCGTTTCATATAGCTCCTGTGATCAACAGTCCTCGTCTCCTTGTGGTGTTTTGGTCCGTTATTATATAGCTCCTGTGATCAAAGTCCTCGTCTCCTTGTGGTGTTTGGTCCGTTTCATATAGCTCCTGTGATCAAGAGTCCTCGTCTCCTTGTTGGTGTTTGGGTCCGTTATCATATAGCTCCTGTGATCAACAGTCCTCGTCTCTTGTGGTGTTTGGTCCGTTATCATATAGCTCCTGTGATCAACAGTCCTCGTTCCTTCGTCTCCTTGTGGTGTTTGGGTCCGTTATCATATAGCTCCTGTGATCAACAGTCCTCGTCTCCTTGTGGTGTTTGGGTCCGTTATCATATAGCTCCTGTGATCAACAGTCCTCGTCTCCTTGTGGTGTTTTGGTCCGTTTCATATAGCTCCTGTGATCAACAGTCCTCGTCTCCTTGTGGTGTTTGGGTCCGTTATCATATAGCTCCTGTGATCAACAGTCCTCGTCTCCTTGTGGTGTTTTGGGTCCGTTATATATAGCTCCTGTGATCAACAGTCCTCGTCTCCTTGTGGTGTTTTGGTCCGTTATCATATAGCTCCTGTGTCAACAGTCCTCGTCTCCTTGTGGTTTTTTCGGTCCCGTTATCATATAGCTCCTGTGATCAACAGTCCTCGTCTCCTTGTGGTGTTTCGGGTCCGTTATCATATAGCTCCTGTGATCAACAGTCCTCGTCTCTCTTGTGGTGTTTCGGGTCCGTTATCATATAGCTCCTGTGATCAAACAGTCCTCGTCTCCTTGTGGTGTTGGTCCGTTATCATATAGCTCCTGTGATCAACAGTCCTCGTCTCCTGTGGTGTTGGTGTTACATAGTCCTCGTCTCCTTGTGGTGTTTGGGTCCGTTATCAATAGCTCCTGTGATCAACAGTCCTCGTCTCCTTGTGGTGTTTGGGTCCGTTATCATATTAGCTCCTGTGATCAACAGTCCTCGTCTCCTTGTGGTGTTTGGGTCCTTATCATTAGCTCTTGTGATCAACAGTCCTCGTCTCCTTGTGGTGTTTGGTCCGTTATCATATAGCTCCTGTGATCAACAGTCCTCGTCTCCTTGTGGTGTTTGGGTCCGTTATCATATAGCTCCTGTGATCAAGAGTCCTCGTCTCCTTGTGGTGTTTGGGTCCGTTATCATATAGCTCCTGTGATCAACAGTCCTCGTCTCCTTGTGGTGTTTGGGTCCGTTATCATATAGCTCCTGTGATCAAGAGTCCTCGTCTCCTTGTGGTGTTTGGGTCCGTTATCATGTAGCTCCTGTGATCAACAGTCCTCGTCTCCTTGTGGTGTTTGGGTCCGTTAGCAAATAGCTCCTGTGATCAAGAGTCCTCGTCTCCTTGTGGTGTTTGGGTCCGTTATCATATAGCTCCTGTGATCAAAGTCCTCGTCTCCTTGTGGTGTTTGGGGTCCGTTATCATATAGCTCCTGTGACAACAGTCCTCGTCTCCTTGTGGTGTTTGGGTCCGTTAGCATTAGCTCCTGTGACCAACAGTCCTCGTCTCTTTGTGGTGTTTGCGTCCGTTAGCATATAGCTCCTGTGACCAACAGTCCTCGTCTCCTTGTGGTGTTTGGGTCCGTTATCATATAGCTCCTGTGACCAACAGTCCTCGTCTCCTTGGGTGTTTGGGTCCGTTATCATGTAGCTCCTGTGACAACAGTCCTCGTCTCCTTGTGGTGTTTGGGTCCGTTATCATGTAGCTCCTGTGACCAACAGTCCTCGTCTCTTGTGGTGTTTGGGTCCGTTATCATGATAGCTTGATGACTCAACATTTTCTGTGTGTGTTGGGTCGTTATCGATGTGTCTGTGTACGTCTGTCTCTTGTGGTGTTTGGTGTGTGTGTGTGTTGTGTTCGTTTTGTGTGTGTTGTGTGTTGTGTGTGTGTGTGTGTGTGTGTGTGTGTGTGGTGTGTGTGTGTGTGTGTGTGTGTGTGTGTGTGTGTGTGTGGTGTGTGTTGTGTCGTGTGGTGTGGTGTGTGGTGTGGTGTGAGTGTGTGTGTCGTGTGGTGTGTGCGTGTGGTGTGCGTGTGTGTGTTGTGGTGTGGTGTGTGTGTGTGGTTGGTGTGTGTGGTGTGTGGTGTGCGTGTGTGTTGTGGTGTGTGTGTGTGTGAGTGTGTGTGTGTGTGTGTGTGTGTGTGTGTGTGTGTGTGGTGGTGGTGGTGGTGTGGTGTGTGGTGTGGTGTGTGGTGTGTGCTGTGTGTGTGTGTGTGTGTGTGCGTGTGTGTGTGTGTGTGTGTGTGTGTGTAATGATCAGTTCGGGACAGTATTGTGACTTCATAGCCGATTGTCAAGATGACAGTGATGAATCTTTCTGTAAACACCCCACATGTGTCAACAAGTTCAGATGTACTATCGGGCAGTGCTTGCCCTTTGCTCATGTCTGTGATTATTTGTACCACTTCCATGACAAATTAGATGAACAGAGTTGTTTGACATACAGAAACACAACCCATGGCTTGAAACGATCTGTTTCATGTCCTGTTCTTATGACATTTGATGGAATAAGAAACTCCATCTCCACTCCAGTGAACTCCAGTGAGTCCTGTCCTGACACTCACTACCGTTGTCCTGGTGGGTTAAATGACTGTCTGCCTGTTTACACACGATGCAATGGGATGTATGACTGCACTGATCATCAAGATGAACAGTCATGTCACAGATTGAAATGCCCTGGATTCCTCTGATGTGTGGGGGTGGGGAGGAAGAAGGAGATGAAGAAGAGAAGCCCTTACATTCAAGACTTCTCCCATTCAGGAAGATGAATAGTCAACCGTCATGTGAACAACATTGCACCGCATCAGTGGAAAGAACCCTGGTGTTTATAAATAGATTGTACAAAACATGAATTACGAAACAGCCATGTACGTGTAAAACTACGATCACATTTCCTTTCCCACCTTGACTTCTATATGTACAGTCGTAGAAACGATTCAATACAATGTTTGAATTTACGTTTTAAGAGTAAATTTAGAATGGTTGGCTTAATATTCTTATTCAACACCTGCAGGTGACAGTTCAGCCCAATGAAATGATGAAATAATGTTCCATTTCATTTTGTTTAATCATTACATAGAAACGTAACTTATTTAATGGTGAAAGTTAATTCTTCGCCTCTTTTTCCCTTCAGAAATCAGACCACAGATTATACTGCCATAATCATTTGTCAAACATTGTTTGCCACAGATTATACTGCCACAATCATTTGTCAAACATTGTTTGCCCTCAAGGCCATTTTCTCAACTCTTAATTTAGGACTGAAATGCTGTCATGCACCCTAGCCTATAACCACTTTCCTTTCATGTTGTCAATTTTACTTAATCTATGCAATTTTGATTAATCTTTTAGTGTCTAGTGCTTTTTTTTCAAGTTCGCCACCACCCAAGGATGCCTGGTACACCAGCCTAAACAAAACGTCAATGGAGATCATTCAATTAGAGTTTCCCATCAACATTAAAAAATACCACAACCTTACCTCCAACGAAGGCCCCAAACTCCCGACGTAACTCTGCAGTCAGCAGAGCATGCATCGTGACCTCACAGATTTGCTTTATGCTTATGGGCTTAGTGGAGGAGATATGAAAGGCACTGGTGTGCCGCTGGCTTGACCGTTGTTGCCATGGTTACTGCGAATAATTTCGGAATTCTATGTACATGCGTTTTCTCTCTTCCCTTTCTGAAAGGAAAAGGGATCCAGGTTAAATCTCTCTCTCTCTCTCTCTCTCTCTCTCTCTCTCTCTCTCTCTCTCCTCTCTCTCTCTCTCCAAACACAAGTGCGCACGCACACAGACACACAGCACACACACACACACACACACACACACACACACACACACACACACACACACGCAAACGCACATGAATTTACGCGCGCGCACACACACACACACACACACTCTCTCTCTCTCTCTCTCTCTCACACACACACACACACACACACAGACTGCCTGTCTACTTTTTTTTAAATATACATATTTATCTATCTTTCTGTCTCTCGGTCTGTCTCTATGTCTGTCTATATATCTATCTATCGAGTACATAGGGAGTGGCTGCTAGAGAGAGAGAGAGAGAGAGAGAGAGAGAGAGAGAGAGAGAGAGAGAGAGTATCTACGAGCGCAGTCAAATCGTGGAGATTGAGGTAGAGTCCAGCTGACGTCAGTCCACCGCGGAAACATCAAGCAAGATTCATTAAACCCCTCAGAGCAAAGAGGTTTCCTTGGGGATATAGAGAAATGAGTGAAACATCAAGCAAGATTCATTAAACCCCTCAGAGCAAAGAGGTTTCCACGGGGATATAGAGGGATGACTGAAACATCAAGCAAGATTCATTAAACCCCTCAGAGCAAAGAGGTTTCCACGGGGATATAGAGGGATGACGAACACTTGAGTGGTCTACGAGGGCACAAGACGTCAATCAAACACCAGTCAATCAATAGCTCCCACGTGAGGCAGGATACGTGACCTGCCTGCAGAGCGAAGGTGTTTTTCCTCCTTGAGGACATGGATGGGAAAACATTTGTTTGCCTGTAGAAAATACTTGAGTGGTCTATGAGGGCAGAAGGCGTCAATCAAACACCAGTCAAGCAATGGGTGCCACGTGAGGCAGGATATGTGAACTGCCTGGAGAGCAAAGGAGTTTGATCTCCATGAGGATATCGATGACAAACCACAAGTCTACGGAAAAACAACAACAACAAACAAACAAACAGAGAGAGAGAGAGAGAGAGAGAGAGAGAGAGAGAAGAGAGAGAGAGAGAGCAGCCACTGTGGCAAAGTGGTTAGTGTCTCAGACTCCCAGCTGGGAGGTCGCGGATTTGATTCCCATCAGAGTCATGTGCGATTTTTCTGCCCCGACCGGCTCCTACCCAGAGTTGAGTCTGCTACGGGCTCAGTTGGGTAGACTGGGACCACACAGTTGGAGAATGTTGCTTAAATTTCATGACCAACACTGCAGGTGGTCTGTATGTCTTGGTCCTGGTTGACGCTGGGATATATTATGAAAGGAAGCATAGAGTACAGCCCTCTCATGTAGTCTCAGACCGAAATGGAAATCTGCAGCACCATCTTTATCATCCTCATTCTCATAGATCAGCATACAAAAAAAGTCTCAAGTTCTGTGGCCCTTCATGCCCTGCTCTCATGGTGACCTCAGTTCCGATGTCTTCTCCACGTCTGTGGCCTTGGTTTGGTTCCGCCGGGGTCGCCAAGTATCAGCGTGTCCATGGAGGCTGTCGTTGGACGAACGTGGTGGCGCCCTCTGGAGGGAGAGCTCACTCACACCGGCTCCATGACTAAGCAATTGTTTCACCAGTAGCGGGCTTAGTAGGTGGTGTCCTGCCTATGTTGGATCAGAACAGGCGCCACTGAACACCACTGAAGTGACTCGGCAGCAGTACAGTGTGTGTGTGTGTGTGTGTGTGTGTGTGTGTGTGTGTGTGTGTGTGTGTGTTTCATTTAACGTTTATCGAGTATTCGTGATATTAGACCCAAAAAAGTGAATGTGTACGGAAGTAATTGCGAGCGTGCACATGATGTGTGCATGTGTATATGTATGGTTGCGTGTGCACGCGAATAAGTGTGTTTGTGAGTGTGTAAGTATGTGTGTGTGTAAGTGTGTGTGTGTGTGTGTGTGTGTGTGTGTGTGTGTGTGTGTGTGTGTGTGTGTGTGTGTGAGTGTGTGTGTGAGTATGTGTGCATGTGTGTGTGTGAGTGAGAGAGTTGTGGAAGTGGAAGTGTGTCAATATATTTACGTAAGTCATAAGTGAAGATTAACATAAAAATACTTAGAACCAACAACTAACTAATCAGTTAAAGTCAAAAGGCATGCAATTTTTTTTTTTTAATCATTTGCTTCCCCCACCCCATCCCCCGCCATATTGTATCCACCCCACCCCTTACTTTCTCCTCCCCCGCAAATAAGGTTAATAGAAATACAAGCACTTTCCAATAGGGGTACGTTCTAAGTGTACAAAGAATTCATACGTTAAAGCTGGTGACTCAAAAATAGCCTGCACAGTATTTTGCTTCAATACCGGAATGATTTGTTTTTCATACCACTGCATGAAACAGAAAAGTATGATCTGAAGTAATTTTGTTTCCGCATATGCAAATTACGTTTTTATTTTATTTTATTTATTTTATTTTATTTTATTTTATTTCATTTTATTTTGTTTTAAGTGCATTAAGTTCCCAGCTGTACATCAACGAGAGTAGTTTTCTATTAAACTTAAAATTCTCTTTGATTCTTTTAATATCATTTTTTTTTTTTTTTTTTTTTTTTTATTGACGTGATCTACCAAACTATTTTCGAAAGCATTCCAGATATGCGACTTAACTAAGTTACACTGTTCATGCACTGATAAGGGGGAATCAAACAATTTTGAATCAAAACTATTTTTGGCTCCACGTTTAGCTGCCCTGTCTACTTTTTCACTATAATGAAAAGAACAATGTGAAGGAATCCAACAACAAAACTACATGGGTTCCTCTTGCAATTAGTATATGTATTATACAACTTATCTCTATGACCATTTCAGGTCTTGTGTGCAATTGAAAAATTTTTCATGCCTGAAGAACTGATTTAGAATCAACACAGAACAGAATTTGAAATATTGTTTTTGGAAAGTTTAAAAGGTAATTTAAAGCCATGCGTATCGTTGTTAATTCTGCTGTAAATATCGATTTGTTAACTCCGATATAAAATGATTTCTTTACTCTTAAGTCTGGTATTAAGAATACACAACCTGTTTGTTTATCAATGCACGAACCGTCTGTGTATATTTTCAAATAATTTGAATAGTTCTTCTCAACATGACATTTGGTGTAGCTTGCTAACATATTAGTTATGTTTTCTTTTTTTTTTATTGGTATGTTCAATATCAAAATGTGCTTTATTAAGCTCCCATAGGGGTATAGGAGAAAATAACGGTCTAATGGATAGAGCATCGTTATCGATTGAAACTCCAGAATCAGCAATACTTTTTGATGTGTAGGTTGCTAGTGTTTTTTGAGAAGCTATAGATTTTGCTCCTTTTAGAAAATCAATATCTGACCTCATTTTTATTTCAGATCTAATGTGCGTTTTATTTGTTGTACTCTTGATAACAAATTTACAACACGCTAACTTTCTGCATTCATCTAAGGGAAGCATCTGTGTATGTGGGTGCGTATGACGAATATATTCATAACTGACTGTATAAAATTCTTCATGGACATGAATTCACAATTCACAAGAATGATGAACAGTAAAACACAAAACAGCGCAGAGAAGGAAAAAATTATTATGATCACGAAATTAATTGCAAATTAATGCAGCATACCCAAAAATATAACACACACACACACACACACACACACACACACACACAACACACACACACACACACACACAAGAACCCACAAATGCCATACAAGAGATATTCATAATTTGCGACGAAGCATACAGTCATATGTGTGTCCAGGCAAAAATTTTGAGAACTCCCGGTTCCACGTTCAGATGCCAGTCAAACGATATTCAAATAGAATTTTTTTTAATCCTCAAGCGGGAAGACATTGACAACAATAATGCGAAGAAAGCAAGACGAAGAAAACATAATTATAGTTCACTGTGGAAAGGAAACTCTACTGCGGAATGTTTTTGCAAGTAATTTGTGGGTGGCATGCACTGGTGCAATCGCTCTTGTTCTTGAAATATTTGCACCTTACTTTAAGGCATCCTGTCTTGCAAGAGCATCTTACTTTCCCCTGACCCTCACCCACCGAGAGTAGGCGCACAGCTGTTCTGATGGACATTTCTTCATGTTTTGGAACCATGTCGATTGTAAGTTTTTAAATTTTGTCATTTCAATTTGATTTCTGGCAAATAATCCAGATAAGACTCCAGCTTTTGTTCCTACCTTGAAGCCTCTATCACTCTTTTCCATGACAACACCAATCAAGTTGGGTGGATCCCCCCGCCCACGATCAAATTCAGAAACTGGTATGAGAACATTATCGCCAACATCGAGCGCCTTCATTTTCGCTTCTGATCGGTCTAGCATTTTCTTCGCTTGTCTTTCTAAACCCCGTGCTGCAGCCGCTCTAATACTCTGAAAATGGTCGCCCTGACTCTCATCATTTTCTGATGTGTCACCCTGACTCTCATCATTGTCTGTTGCGTCCATGTTTTATTCTTCTATCACTCCACTCTCTGCACGAGCAGCACCCTGTTCTCTCTGTCCACCCTGCCCTGTAACGTCATTTTGTCCGTCATGTCCTGTGACGTCATTTTGTCCATCATGTTCCATGAGGTCTGAAACCTCAATCTGATGTTTCTGTAGCATGACCTCAGTAACGTCAGTCTGTCCGTCCTGTAG